>NQII01002708.1:313656-329848 GCA_002778355.1 Clitarchus hookeri | reverse complement strand
GTGCAGAGCTTCTGTCCGACGCGAGTGCAGGACTGGGGTCGCGTACGGCGGTGAAACGAACGCCAGCGCGCTTTGGGCAATCAGCTTCGCTCAATATTAACGCGGGCTCTGATTGGACGGGCGCACTGCCCGGCCTCGTCCAACCGGCTGTGAAACTCCTCGTCGGCGACTGAAAGTATAGTATACCCGGATGTTGTAGCCAGTCGTCGGTTATTTACACACTCTGTAAACGAAAACTGTGCAAAAATGTCCGTGTTCGTAGCAGTGTACATTCTAAAGCAAGCACAGTGATATCGTCAACGAAATATGATTTATTTTCCCCCTAAAGGGCACACGAAGCTAAATAATATTTCGTGTGGGAGACAAGAATAACGTAAATATTTAATCTTAAACGAATTTTTACTCCAGTGACATACCTTCGTACGAAAATAAACTTGTGTGTACAGTATGTCAATTAAACGCACGCCATTGCAGAGTTTCAATCTAGCCGAAAACTACGTCGTGCAGTTGTGGATGGAACACGACTGTTGTAAGGGTGACAATTATATAGTTCATTGTGATTTTTTCATGATGAGTTCGATACTTATATATGTAGATATGTAACACACACAGAGGTTTTTTAATTGCTTATCATGGTGTATTTTTACCTGTGAAATGATAGGACTCTCGATGGGGTTTGAACCTGCGATAACTTATTTTCAAGGATGATGCACTCTCTCCAGCGCCGTCTGGGTACATGAGTTTAAATGTATGTTGTTTCAATGTGCTAACAGTTGCAGCACTATAAATGCTACGTATTGGAATAAGTACATGTATACATTCAGTATTAAAAACAGGATAAGTTGATATGATGTAATGTTTGTATAACTGAATTCCTCTTGTAAAGGGAAGTGCATATGTGTGACCCGGCNTTTGAACCTGCGATAACTTATTTTCAAGGATGATGCACTCTCTCCAGCGCCGTCTGGGTACATGAGTTTAAATGTATGTTGTTTCAATGTGCTAACAGTTGCAGCACTATAAATGCTACGTATTGGAATAAGTACATGTATACATTCAGTATTAAAAACAGGATAAGTTGATATGATGTAATGTTTGTATAACTGAATTCCTCTTGTAAAGGGAAGTGCATATGTGTGACCCGGCTGGTCTGCCTCCCTGGAGCCTGACGCGTCTCTCTCGGCTAGTGTTATGCGCCCTTCTTTCAACTTGCCGAGACATGCACGGCGCTCGCACCGCCGGCCGACCATCTGGGCTACCTTACATATTTCCAAGATGTTAGTTGATCGCACAACATCAGCCAGGTCGGACGTGTTCCGCTGCTACTGTAGTGAGTGTTGGCCGTACTCTGAGTGTGATGGTTTCGTTTCAGTCGGTTCGCGAGGAAGTCGTTTGCTATTCTGTTGTACTGACCAGGATGGTCTGATCTTGTCTAGCATTGTATAACATGTCGTACAGCACCAGACGCTCATGTAATATGTGATCGTGTAGGTTGGTAAGTTCTTATAACTATTTTTACTTTACATGTCATTTTTATGTATCAGTGTGTATCAGTGTTGTGCTCTTATCGTTCCCGCACTTCACAATGGTAATTTTTTTGTCTAACATAACGAACGGCACTAGATGCTCGCACAATATACACTCGTTAGTAGCTTATAACTTTTTTGCTTTTGTAATTATTATTTTTATATCTGCTTGCATCTGCGCATGGCAGTGACGCTTCTCTTGTGCGACTAATAGTTTAAAGGTATGTTATTTTGTGTCAAACAAAGGAACACAGTCTTTACAAGTCGTGTAATGTGTATCGTACTTGATGCATTGTACTCATTTTTGGGGTTGACCCTTGTGATCAATCTTTTTTTCTCATGTTGATGTGATAGCAACACCGATATCACTATAATGGGTCATTGCTCCGTCAGGATAATTTTTCATATATATTGTGACTCGTAGTGATATCATACTCGTGATGTACTTGCGTATATGCCAGTCCTTTATTGTTTGTTACATGACTGTNATGGGTCATTGCTCCGTCAGGATAATTTTTCATATATATTGTGACTCGTAGTGATATCATACTCGTGATGTACTTGCTTATATGCCAGTCCTTTATTGTTTGTTACATGACTGTTTTTTTTAATGTACAGGGCGGCTTCATATATTTTACACTCGGTTTCCGCTACCCTCGCTTTAGGCTGATGGTGTTTATTTATATTAATGTGTATGTGTTTTAATGTAACCAACGACTATGTTTGTCTTGTTATCGGTGCAACTGTAAACTCCTTTATTTTTCGTTATATGGCTGGTTGTTAAGGGTTACCCATGATAGCGATTCTTCGGGCCACCGTCGTTTGTGTCGGACTGTTGGTGTTCGTTAATATTACCATATATGTATTTTACCATTACCCATGACTATGTATATCATGTACACAGCCCATTTGTATATATCTTGCTTTTTCCATATGGTTATTTGTTGTATGTTACCCATGCTGACTTTATTTATGTATATATATATTTTCATTTATATATACAGTTTTGATGTTAGTGGGCGAAGGGAGGCTAGCTGTCACTGAGGGTGATCCGAGTTGGTAGACACCTGCGGTAGCAGACGACAAAGGTGGCAGTGGGCATTGATGAGTGTGTGCAGGCCGATGTGTGGACGGTTGTTACATGTTCCCTAACTTCAAAGGTTTGGAAATTCTGAACAACTATGCTTTTAACAGGGCTTAACACCTACTTGTCCTTGTCTCCTTGATTGCAATCGGAAGTGATGACTTTAATATGAATTTGGTGGTCGTAGCTTCGGAGGCTGGAACCATCGGGCATCTATGCTTATAAGAGTGCTTAACGGTATACTTGTACTTACCACCCTGTTTGACATCAGAGGTGATGCCTATGATATGAATTGGGTGACTTTAGCTTCTGTGGTTGGGAAATGGTAGCCAACTATGCTTATACGAAGGTCTAAGGTGTATTTCCCCTCCAGTCCTTTTCGTCTTATTTGGTGACTATATCATAAATTGTTCGGGAATAACAGCGTACTATGCTTATAAAACACCTTAATATCTACTCGAACCTACCACACTGTTATTCCTCAGAGGGGACGTTTATGATATGAATTTAATTCCTATAGCTTGTGGGTGGGAAATGGTGGGCAACTATGCTTATACGTGGGCTTAGAACGTGCTTGACCCTGCGGCCCTTTTCATCGTCGGGAGCGATGACTATGTTATGAATTTGGTGACTATATCTTAAACGGTTCGGAAATTACAACCAACTAAGCTTATAAGTGGGTTTAGGGCCTACTTGACTCTGCGGTTCTTTTCGTTGTCGGGTGTGATGTTTGTGTTATGAATTTGATGGCTATATCTTCAATGGTTCGCAAATTCAGCCAACTATTCTTATAAGTATATGCTTTGCACATACATGACCCTGCGGCCCTTTTTGTTGTCGGGGTCGATGTCTATGTTATGAATTAAGTAACTTTATCTTAAACTGTTCAGAAATAACAGCCAACTCTGCTTATAAGTATGCTTAGGGCATACTTGAAGTAATTTTCGTTGTCGGGGGTATGCCGCTGTTACGAACTTGGTGACTATATCTTAAACAGTTCGGAAATTGCAGCCAGCTATGCTTAAAGTTCATTTAGGGCTCGGTATTTTTTTTTTGAGGGTTATGTTTATATTATAAATTTGGTAGTTTTATCTTAAACTGTTCGGAAATTACACAGCCAAATATGCTTATAGGTGGGTTTAGGACGTACTTGGCACTTGCGCAGTGTGACTCAAGGCTAGAGTGCGTGGGCAGGCCTCACTTCATTTCGCGCAGGTGGAATGACAGAGCTTGAGACTCGTCCCAGCCAGGATGCCAGGCGAAAGGAGACCAGAAGGAATATGAGAAAACCAAGGTGGAATGATAGAGCATGAGACTTGGCCCCACCAGGATGCCATGTGAAAGGAGACCAGAAGGAATATTAGATAACCACGGTGGATTGTTAGAGCATGCGGCTTGGCTCCACCAGGATGCCATGCGAAAGGAGACCAGAAGGAATATGAGAAAACCAAGGTGGAATTATAGTACATGAGACTCGTTCCTGTCAGGACACCAGGTTAAAGAATACCAGAATGAATATGAGAAAACCAAGGATGAATTTTAGAGCATGATGAGAGAAGTTGCATGATGGGGCAATGAACTCAAACATTCTTCAGGCAAGATATATGGTGCTGGCATGGAATGATAGAGCATGAATGTCAGGGTAGCCCCTCCACTCCTTACTCCTCACTCCTCATTCCCCAAAAAGGAGTCACTTAGCCACATTGTGAAGTCATCGGCGGAATTGTGCAATAGTTAACTGCATTGTGCAAGACACATTGTTTTGTGAAAAATGTTGCTGGTTTGGAGGGAAATTCGGGAAATTTTGAGGCAATTTCTGACGATTTTGGCTGTTTGGAGGGAAAAAGGGAAATTCCGAGGGAATAAGGGGAAAAAATGGCCTCGTGACGTCATCCAATACGGCCGCCAGCTCGGCCCCCTCGTACCCACGAGGACGCCAGGTGAGCCAGAACCGGTTATTTCCTACTACGCATGCGATATATATGTTAATTATTATAATAAGGAAGTTGCCTTATCACCCTCGTCTGTGCATGTCGGCTATGAATTAGACCCCTGATAGAAAGTTTTAGCGTTAAAAGCAATGGGGAAAAAACAGGTTGCCATACTGGAGGATTATGCAAATATCCAGACGAGTGCAAGATTGTCGTGGATTCCACGCGACGACATAAACTGCGAGGTCGGAGACATTAATGCAGCTCGATGTACGTTTCCGTGAAACGTTAGCCGATGCGCCAAGCGCCGTGTATCCGCGCGTAATTCTGCTGGAGTGCCCGATGTGAAATTATGTTTAATCACGTAACGACGGGTGCCCTGACGGCAGGGAGCACCGCAAATTATGGAACAATTTTCAACCTGCTGGTGGCTAACTGTTTTTCCTCTCTCTTTCTGCCTCCATCCGACCGGTGGATGCGCTTGGGCCTGTCACTGCCGGCTGCGCGACACCGTATATTCTCGAAACACGATAAGGGTCGACGATGTTCATTTTAACATGTTTTTCTTCCTGCAGCTTTGCTGACTATCTAGTGGTCGCCAGGATCTAGTTTCATGGGATCGACCCCTCAACCCCTTCGACTCATGTCTCTTCGATCGACATATTTAGGGCGTCACACTTTTAGATTGCAATGGACTGCTAATCAAATAATTTTATATTTATACACTACTGCAAAATGTGACAACTTTTGGTTACGAATGGCGACCAAACAATAATTAAAATCTCTGCGCCTTAAATACGGCGTTCAAGTGAAGAGTTCTGGGTGGCTCTTAATGGCGAGGTGTTGAGAGCCGATGAGTGTGAAGCGAGCTGAGCATGGAGCAACGCCAGAATGAAGGGGCGGGGAAAACGGGAGAACCCCGAGAAAACCCGCCAAACAGCGGCATCGTCTGGCACGATTTCCACACGTGAAAAGCCGGGGGCGACCCTGCCGGGAATCGAACCCGGTTCGCCTAGGTGGGAGGCGAGTAGTCTAACCACTACACTACCGTGGCCCTAATGTCGTTCAACAAGAAGATGCAATGCACTGTTAACCTGGGAGTCAAAACCATCTAATTACATATAATATTTACTTGGCATGTCAAAGGAAGATTCAGCTTATTAAAACCCGTTACTTAATTTTTTTTTATGAGTTACGTACTGTTACATTTTACATTTCAGCAGATTTGTAGCAGCATTGGGGTTAAGGACCTCCCCAGTAATTTTTTTTTAAATTTTAACTTCTAAAGTTTATGTCCCGCTGCGAGGAAGCATTACGACGGAGATGGAAAACACTACAAACAGAATTTTCTGCGTCTTTTCCATTTCCTCGGCATTTCGAACGGTGACTATATATCTGTTCAGGAAAGATACAGCTGTGTCACTGTAATCGGAAACACAGTTTTATATTAGAAACAATATCGGAAACAGATGTCTACTTACAGCGATTCGCGCCAGCTTTAACANTCGGAAACACAGTTTTATATTAGAAACAATATCGGAAACAGATGTCTACTTACAGCGATTCGCGCCAGCTTTAACACTTCACAACGACTACAATTATGTTTCAATAAATACATTTATAAATTAGCAACAAAATACCGACTTTCATCCCTGTCCTGAAAGTAGATTTGCATTGAAATATCCCATTAAATATAAAAAATTAGAATAGACACAACTGCTTACAATGAGAACCATTAGACAACTATGGAGAGGGCGCTCCATGTTGGTAACTTTTAAATGTTTATAACACAAAAGTTTACATTTGCGTAAAAAGTGGAGGCTCGTTTTACGTAACCGTTTTAAGTAATTACATGGAATTCGATAGATAGAACATGTAAATAGTGAAAACTGAGTTGAAAACGTCCAATATAACCTCAACGCTAATGTGGTGACCTTCGTTACCTAACAGCTTATGAAAAAAACCTAAGAACCCTGTCTTCCTAAAACTGTTCGACCGTGCGGTCGTTTTTTTTCGCATGGGAAACAAATTGATGGCGCTGTTGTTCTAACTGCGAAACGCACGTTTCAAACTATATTGCAATCTTTTTTTAAATGTTTTAAGTGTTCGGCTGGTATTATTACTTTCCGATACAGTAGTGTGGAAAAGGAAGAATTTTGAATAACTATACTGTGGAGCACCAAAAATAACGTTTGCGCTGTCGAAAATGTCTCGAAATTAACCGACTGTGAATACTTACAGCAGTTTCGCGTGAAATAAAGTGTGCTTCAGTTAAACTACGAAGTACTTCACACACCAAATAAAATGCCGTCTTAGTGTGGACAAATCCCACAGCCGCCAAAATATTTAATTACTGTGTTTTAATTACACGATCTGTCTCAACCTCGTCGTGGTGACTATCTTTTACCTCAGAACTACAAAATTAAAGTAAAATAAACTAATTTCTTATGAGATATTGTGATATTTTTCGTCGAGTCTCGGGCAAGCCGTGAGCGGGTGTCGTTTCCAGATGTACTCATTTGTGCTAGTGCAGTGTTAAGCAGTTTAGCTGATTCGCCCGCCGATGCAGAGCTAGGACTTTGAAAACCGGTGGTCAAAATAACGTACGAGACCTGCATTAACAAGATCCTCGCGTTCGATCCCTACACGCAGTGTGTGATGATCATACCTTGTGGTTTCCCACGCCCAGTTGAAACGAATTCTCGTTAACAGCTATTTTTATATAGTCTCTTTGCTCTCCTTTCACCGCGGCTATCCTGTACTCAACAAGGGCGATAAAACACGTTCGTACCCGATGAACGCAAGTGGCGCAGGTGCCGTAAAATAAGAGAGCAATAAAGCGGCGTCCGTAAGTTCCGCGTCTGCCTCGCGCGGTAGCCAGCTTGTTTGCCAGGCAAACACGCGCCTCCCTCTTGCCAGCTACAACCACCCCGTCCCTCCGCCCATATTCCTACAAGCGTCAAGCAAAGTCTTATTTCTGTTTCAAAGAACTTCCGGTCCAGGAAGTAGCGTCGCCGGACCCAGGAGAGACGGTTTTAGAGATCAGTCGCTTTCTCTCCAACAGTCGTCCGCTGATATAGTCTGTTCCACGAACGAGTGTACTTTTTTTTGCAATTCTAAATCTAGTACGGGGGTCGCGGTAGTGTAGTGGTTAAACTACTCGCCTCCCACCGAGGCGAACCTCGTTCGATTCCCGGCGGAGTCGCCCCCGGCTTTTCGCATGTGGGAATCGTGCCGGACGATGCCGCTGGTCGGTGGGGTTTTCTCGGGGGATCTCTAGTTTCCCCCGCACTTGCATTCCGGCGCTGCTCCATACTCAACTTACTTCACCCTCATCGGCTCTCAAGACCTCGGTGTTAAGAGCCGTCCAAATCTCTTCACGCGCTTCACTCACTCTAATAGTCCTGCGTAGCCGAAGTTGTTCCCGTGGCAAAATTGTTTGTGTTGACGTACTGGGCACGTTGACGGTCAGGTTAATGCGTTTTTTTTTNGAAGTTGTTCCCGTGGCAAAATTGTTTGTGTTGACGTACTGGGCACGTTGACGGTCAGGTTAATGCGTTTTTTTTTTATGTAAACATGATCCGTGGTACAGGTGGACACTGCTGTTGTCATGGAAACTGCTGTAAAATCCGCANGTTTTTTTTTATGTAAACATGATCCGTGGTACAGGTGGACACTGCTGTTGTCATGGAAACTGCTGTAAAATCCGCATGGTGCTTCAGAACTGTCGAAAAGGTGCACTCGTCAGCAACAGCAGCACCATGCAAGTTTGCGCTCAGTGGGTTTCTGCTGAAACGTCTGCTTGGAACAGCGGAGACCGCCGCTAATAACAGCGAATGCAGGAGGATTCGGAGGATAATTGGATCTGGCTTACAAAATGCAATTGCACCAAACTATCAACATACAATGGCTGTAAACCCGCTCAGGACCCGAATTAGGACCAATAAGAAATGAGGGCGTCTTGCTGAGGGGTCGGGGACGAGAAGTGTATTTAGGACTCAGGACGAGGCAACAGAGAGCAGTCGGTGACGGTACAAGACGTGANGGGGTCGGGGACGAGAAGTGTATTTAGGACTCAGGACGAGGCAACAGAGAGCAGTCGGTGACGGTACAAGACGTGAGACTGTCACTTGACCTAGCAATATGGGGGGTGAGTGTCTACCTGCTAGAGTGTGAGTGTGCTGGGCTCCTTTCACCTATCCCTCGCTACAATCTCTTTCCTTATGAATAAATTAAATATCTAGAAGAATTACTGCAGCCACTCTGTAATAGCAACTGTAATAATTATTCATTGTAAGTAAAATGTCTAACGAAATCATCCTAATGGCCAGTTTTTTATGACATTACCAACTTCCTCACCCTGTTATAGTCTATTCCCGGTTTCTTCACACGTTTAAATTAAATCGTTGAAAAAACACCCCATGTATTACGTGTTTGGTTGCTTCCTTAATATTTCATGTATCACGAACGTTTTATACTTGAATTAACATAAAAGTACGTGCTTTTTTTATTAAATTTAATTTGTACTTATATTTTATCTATAAATTACAATATATCATTTATAACGAATATGAATTAAGGTAGAGAGAAAATAAATGTTTTAATAATGCTTGGTAAGAAATAGATCTTATGCAAAATATAATTACACTAAGTGCGCACGAATGCGGTGCGTCAGTCCCATTGTGTAATTTTCTAAGCTTTGTTTGCATGAGGCGGAGGAATATTCTGGAAGTAGAACTTTGGCAGGGTCCAGAAAAGTTGGAAGTAACCGCAAATGGACTATAATTAAAAAGCCATCAGTTATAAATAGTTTATAACAGCTCACTTGTAACAGGTTGGTTCGTAGATCCCCACGCTTTTTGTATCGCCTCAGAACCTAAACATTTTTGTAGAAGGAACGAAGCACTGTAAAATCACACAGCGATTTCTTATACTACGCAAAGTAGGTAAGTAAACTCTTCGGTATATCCTTGGCACCGTCATGCGGGTAGACAAATAACTATTACAGGCAATCTCTTCCTCTAGGCAGAGCCCATGTTGTGTAAACATTTTACCCTGTTGGAAGAAGAAGGAACGATAGGAAGCGGTAGTTATTTTTCATCCCGCACAACAGCGCCACGACAATGCGAAACCGTCTTCAGAGCTACCTTGTCCAATCCATGTAACAAGCCGCAAAAAAAATTGGGGAAATTTCGTAATATCTTCGTTCTTCCAGTGTATTCTTCATATCCGAAGGTATCACTGCCTCCCATATCCTTCGGATTACTGCAAAGAGTAAATCTTTTAGCACGTACGAGTATGTACATGCACACAAATGCACGAGATTGGAGCATTGTTTTCTGGTAGACTGACGTGTTATCTATTAATTTACTGTAACCCCTCTCCCGCTCACCACCATCACCCTAAGCATCAACCCCTTCCTCTACATACCAATCTTCGAATCATAAAAAAAAAAAAACTAAGAAAATCGCAAAATAATTATTCTGTAAATCAAGGAAAATCTTACATTGACGACCCCTGACAACCATGTTGGTTGTTGACGCTCTTGACATTGACCCCAATAACCTTAAAAACTAAAAATCGAGAAAAAAGATTGTAAAAATTGAAAGTAACTAATAAACGTTTAGTAACATATTACATCACTCACTCCAACACCCATATTGTATGCCGGTGTACTTTACCTTAACTCCAACTATCTTAAATTCAAAAATTGAGGAAAACTTTAAAAAATCGAATAAATTTTTTTAAAAATCTTTGAACATATTGCGTGACTGACTCCGGCACCCGTGTTAAATGTTGGCGGCTGTAACCTTGACCCCATTAACCTTGAACTCAAAAAATCAAGAAAAAATCGTGAAATAACTTTAAAAATGTTAAAAATTATCGAAGAAAAAAAAACCTATTACAACAAACCAAGTTGGGTGTATGTGTGACACCGAGGGTTCGATTCTCGTAAATATGGCAGAGTACAGCCACTCATTTGTACGATAATCAGCAGTCAACTGAACCCCCACCTCTATATTTCATTGGCTATATAGCAACAGGCAAAGCGAATTATTGACTTTACATAACACACATACCTCCCACCCCCACATATGCCACAGGCAATCGCACGTCTCGTCGCTCCAACTCTCCCGCCTTTTACTTATCATAGCTCAGCTGCTATCAACATCCACGCAAGCCACCACCAACCTACCAACCGACTCTAGCCACCCCAATAACTCGTCATAGCTCGTCCCCTCACCATCTACCCACTGTACCACGCATCGTGTGTCTCTCATTCCGTCATTAGCATTAACTGCCATACTTTCCTGACGAATCAGTACCCACCGATGAAGCAAGAGGTATTGACGCCTGCACTTACTGGCTCTCAAAAGACGAGTCCTTGTAGTTCTTGGTGTGATTCTTCAGTGCATCGCCTTGCATAAACTGTGTGCGGCTATTGTCGCAATGCTTCGTCGCGCGAAAAGGACTGTTTGTACAGGCTGGCGGCTTTTGCTGAAGATCTCTCGACAGTAGCAACACTTTTTACCATGTAATTTTCTAGCAGTTGGGAGAAGTTACATCCATATAAGTAAGCTCTGCAGTAGACTTCGTACAATCATTGGCTTGTGCCATCTTCACGAAAAAAACCGAAGTCCTCTCCACATAGGCAACATGTGTATCTGCTTGGCCTAGCTACTGCTCTATATACATAATGTTCCGCGACTCAACCAACATACTTCGGCAGCGTTTTATATAAAGCATTGGCAACAAAGAAATGTAATATACACAAGTAGGACATGTAGCCCNAACATACTTCGGCAGCGTTTTATATAAAGCATTGGCAACAAAGAAATGTAATATACACAAGTAGGACATGTAGCCCATTATCAGAGTTATAGGGACGTAAATGCAATAAAAACACAAATTGGAATTACTGAATATCTATAATGCAATTGACTACATTCACGTTGTAAGTCCCGCCCAAGCTGTTCAAAATGTGCCTAATCTGACCGTAAGCAGACTGTTAGTGTGGCTGGCGTGGCCAGTCTTTTTTAGTGTGCCGAGGCTAGTGGTTGTGCAACAATGCCAGGGATGTTCACACTTACAGAGTACACAGACATGGTGTTTGTTTACGGATACTGTGACGGAAGTGGGCGCGGTGCAGCAGCTGAGTATACGCGCAGGTGGATTCGAAGAGGTTGGCCAGTTCCATGGCCGGCGCGTTCTCCAGACCTCTCCCCGCTGGACTTTTTCTTCTGGAGCTGCCTGAAGAGTAGGGTTTACAGCGGACGGCNTTGTGCAACAATGCCAGGGATGTTCACACTTACAGATTACACAGACATGGTGTTTGTTTACGGATACTGTGACGGAAGTGGGCGCGGTGCAGCAGCTGAGTATACGCGCAGGNAACATACTTCGGCAGCGTTTTATATAAAGCATTGGCAACAAAGAAATGTAATATACACAAGTAGGACATGTAGCCCCATATCAGAGTTATAGGGACGTAAATGCAATAAAAACACAAATTAGAATTACTGAATATCTATAATGCAATTGACTACATTCACGTTGTAAGTCCCGCCCAAGCTGTTCAAAATGTGCCTAATCTGACCGTAAGCAGACTGTTAGTGTGGCTGGCGTGGCCAGTCTTTTTTAGTGTGCCGAGGCTAGTGGTTGTGCAACAATGCCAGGGATGTTCACACTTACAGAGTACACAGACATGGTGTTTGTTTACGGATACTGTGACGGAAGTGGGCGCGGTGCAGCAGCTGAGTATACGCGCAGGTGGATTCGAAGAGGTTGGCCAGTTCCATGGCCGGCGCGTTCTCCAGACCTCTCCCCGCTGGACTTTTTCTTCTGGAGCTGCCTGAAGAGTAGGGTTTACAGCGGACGGCGATCAGACACACGAGACCAGTTGCTGCGGGTGATAACCGACGCCACTAATCAACTCAGAAATGAACTTGCAGGCAATCAGTGGCAACACGCCATGGTAGGCTACAACGTTTTGCAGCCTGCTTGCGGTCAGATTGTGCACATTTTCAACAGCGCGTGAGAGACATAACAGTTTCTTCCAGATAAGTTCTTCGCCCAGTTTGAACTCATGGCCACACTTAAAAGCAGACAACAGACTACCGACTACACTTCATTATCCACTCACTCCCCTCGGAAAGTAGAATGTAGCGTCTTCCTTAGCCTTCGTATTACATGGCAAGTCATTCATTATAGAGCGCAATTATACCCGGTGCTCGCCTAATAGGCGGGATACGCAGCGACCGAGTTTGAGTTACTCATTCCCGGAGATGACACGGCACGGAGGGAGGGTCGGACCTTGAGAAGCACGAACAGCGGGTAATGTCGCTCGCAATTAAGGCGGAGCGAAACTCCGCGGCGAACGGAACTGTCGTTTCGCTCTGCCGTGGCACTCATGCTCATAATTGTCTGTTTTTATACGCCTTGTTTGACTTGGCAGCGTAATACCAAGACGATGATCCGCGTCTTCCAGGCAAGTCTACAGACATCCTAATTGGCTCTAGCATCGACGATGTAGTCAATGCGCGTTAAGCACGCACTTTGTATGTTCGATTACGTACGAAAATTTTGGATCGGTGCAATTTTCCGTTATCATCGACGTTAACGACCAACTAAAATTGTTCCATCATATTGTAGCGTGATCTGGGGGATCAGGGTTTTCTCCCACAGTTACGACCAAGCTAGTTTTCCTTATTCACGTCGTTTGAGAAACTTAGTAAATGATTCGACAGTATTAGAAAGATCTAATCCTGCTTCCGTGATGTTTATCAATTCAGCAATATGCTAAATATTCCCCCCAATAAATTTATGTGATATAAAAATATAAACTATTACAGATACCCTAGAGCTTACGTTTTATATATTTTACATTTAGTTATTCACGTAATGCCATGCGTGCCAATACAATTAACAAAACATATTAATTGCAATATAACTAAATTACGCACATTCTTAAAATTGGAAAATGTCCACTTGAACGGTGCTAAGGTATAACAATGAGCTGTATTTTTTATATATGTAATATCGTTACGTTTCATAATCTTCACCTGTCATGTTTTATAGCTTGTATATTTCTTCTCAAGTTTCAGTTTTGATATCCATTTGACGAGGTGCTGGGGTAAGCTTTATAAATTTTAAAGTTCTGAAACAATGCTCTTCAGAAAACTAACGCAAAAGCCGTTCAAACGAACTGTACCAACGTTAAACCGCGTTTGGAGAATTAGACGTGTCCAACTATCATTACTTTTCTCCTCGCACCAACCCTGTATTGGGCTGCCGCGCGCTCTGATTCACAGGCAAAGGAGACAGACTTCAGCTGGAAAGCCGGGCCTCTGTTCTCCCCAGGACGAAGTGCATTGTTGTACGATGGTGGGTGAGGGGGGGGGGTTGTTGGTCGGGAACAAGGAAAGAGGGAGAAGTTGGCCAAGCCGCAGGGACATTAGCAGGCGATGTTCGTCTTATCGTCACTCCGNACTCTTCTCGCCCCCGGCCACGAACAAGTGCAAGTGAATTCCCTCCCGGACTGCTCGCCGCAGATCTCCCTAGTCGTGGGAGCTCCCCCGGTACAGCGCCCCGCCCCTCCCACAGACCATCCCTCCTGCAATAATTGTGCGGTGGAATTAAAAAATAATAGTAAAAGAAAGAAACCCTGAAAGTTTTTAATTTGAATTTATCGTCGCGGATTTTGAGTCGACATAATTTTACCGAAGCTGCATTCGTGAAATACGTACAGAGTGGAAAAGAGAAAAAAAAAATATATTCTCTTTGCTCGTCCATCCCGGTAAGCGAATTTTCTCTTCCACGAGAGAAGTGTAGTTCGTTGAAAATATATTTATATGCCAAGAGTTCCACTCCGACAGTGGGTTACATGTGAAAAAATTAAATAATTGGTACGGTAATTATGAAATATGATTCTCCCACACCTTCGTTAATTTTGAATGGATTACATTTTGAACGTGTGGGCAGATTTAACGTGGATATTTATCAAGGCGAATTTTCGCTAGAGGGTGGAGACCATGGTGCAGAAATATTTCTCACGGGGACATTTATGTATGTGTGCTTTGTTNCTCCCACAGACCATCCCTCCTGCAATAATTGTGCGGTGGAATTAAAAAATAATAATAAAAGAAAGAACCCTGGAAGTTTTTAATTTGAATTTATCGTCGTGGATTTCGAGTCGACATAATTTTACCGAAGCTGCATTCGTGAAATACGTACAGAGTGGAAAAGAGAAAAAAAATTATATTCTCTTTGCTCGTCCATCCCGGTAAGCGAATTTTCTCTTCCACGAGAAAAGTGTAGTTCGTTGAAAATATATTTATATGCCAAGAGTTCCACTCCGACAGTGGGTTGCATGTGAAAAAATTAAATAATTGGTACGGTAATTATGAAATATGATTCTCCCACACCTTCGTTAATTTTGAATGGATTACATTTTGAACGTGTGGGCAGATTTAACGTGGATATTTATCAAGGTGAATTTTCGCTAGAGGGTGGAGACCATGGTGCAGAAATATTTCTCACGGGGACATTTATGTATGTGTGCTTTGTTGGGAAAGCGGTCGGCCCATATTTCACCAGAATTTATTTTATGAAACATATTGACTAGAAAAATAACTATCCACAGTTCGAACATGAGAATATTACGAATTGCCGTAACATCTGGGTAGTAAATACTCCAGTGTTACGAAACAAACGAACCCGCAAGCTGTTTCGACGTCGAAATCGAAGTGGAACAATCTTGCACATCCAGGTTACATTTTTTTTTATATGGCTGCGCTATATATTCTGCTTGGAATGGAGATTTCTGCAGCTGTAAATAAGTAGCTATGGCGAATCACGTGGAACGTAGAACCAATTCGCGAAAGAAAGTTGCATGCAGACGACAATGAATAAATTATGGGCGCTGAGAAATCAAACGGAATGGAGGGTAAGTATTTCTTTTTTACAATTATAGATTTCATACATTAAATAGGCGTGTTATTATAGCCAGTGGTGAAAAGCTACTTTGAATTAAATCCGATAGGTACATTTAACCTAAAGAAAGCCACAGTTTTGGAACATGTGAATCTCGGTTTGACGTATATGGGTAGTTGGCTTAAACTTTTTTTTGCGTATTTTTATAGTTCTTGTGACGGCTAAATGGTACTTTGACAAGCGATTAGAAGGATATGAAGCTATTGCATCTCCCACTAAAGTCGAACCAGTGGTGCACTGACTGCAAGTCAATCATGACCCTCCCAGAAAGCATTTATATATATATGNACAAGCGATTAGAAGGATATGAAGCTATTGCATCTCCCACTAAAGTCGAACCAGTGGTGCACTGACTGCAAGTCAATGATGACCCTCCCAGAAAGCATTTATATATATATATATGTTTATTTATTTATTTATATCATTGTGATATTAGAGGTTAACTTTTGGGAGCTATAAAATTAATACACTGTTTCTATTATTCACAGGGCAATTTTTGTATTAACAAGTTGAGAAAGAATACAAATAAGCTGAAAGAAACTTTTAAGCAAGGCCTTAAAAAGTGCTCACTTTACCGTAAACGGTATGTACGTGTACAGTAATATAACTTCATCTCAATGCAAGAAGGGGCCGCAGTGTCTGAGCGGTTATACTGCTCG
>NQII01002708.1:277347-313625 GCA_002778355.1 Clitarchus hookeri | reverse complement strand
AAGACGAACCGTGTTCACCACCAGATTTTCGCACGTGGGGATCGTGCCGGACTATGCCGCTGGTCGGCGGGTTTTCTCGAGGATCTCCCATTTCCCCCGCCCTTGCATTCCGGCGCTGCTCCATTCTCACATAATTCCGCCCTCATCGGCCCTTAAGACATCGTTGTTAGGAACCTCGCAAATCTTTCAACTCAACTCCATGCAAGTCGTGTTGCGACCGGGTTTCAGTGATGTCTAAGAAATTTAGGGAATTTGTTGGTCCGGTACCAACCGAGTGGTTTTGGCGGTGGCTGTTACGAATCTGTTTTACGTCACCACTCCACCAAAGTATCCCTGCAGCTCTTGCGAGACGGTGGTGTTATGTTAATATTATATAGCATTTCGCCTGTAGAAACACTGTCCTATTTAAATTACTAGGCAGGCGTTTAGACTAACTTGGCGTTCAATCTAACAGTCGCCTCACCAACAAAACTTTAAACCACCATTTTCTTTACATTGTGAGAGAGGCGTTTTCCCTATGTCATTTAGCGTACCAGGCAGTTGTGTTATAAAATACATAATTGCCTTGTATTTCAATAAAGGTAGTTAACTACTAAAAGGCATTTTGTGTGCAAGCGTTTTGCGTAGTAAAATAAAGACTGTCCATGTTAAAGTGAGCACTTTTGAAAGACCTGCTTAAGATCAACTTGTATTCTTCCGCTATATGTAACATTTACATTGCCACGGGTGTTATCACTTTATTTGCGTTTCTGTGAACTTGTCGAGTAAAAATGTGGAATTTATTAGAAACGTAAAATTTTTACAAATGTACTAATTCTCACATTTGTGTACGTTAATAACAAGAAGGTAAAGAAATCATTTCAGTATTCACAGATGTTTATCTAACACTTTCAATTCAACGTTAAGACATGGAAATATTTTCTCGCCGTCGTTATCAACTTTACTGGGCGCTTGCCATTCTGCGCGCCCGTTAAGAAAATCGATACCTCAGTGCACCAGTGTTACAACTCAAAACAATATTATTTTCTAATTGATTACCTTGCAATATGCGATGCAAAGCTCTCAGTTTCCTAAGCAGAAAAGCAGTCGAACGTCGGAACGCGGATAGTGGCCGCAGCGCAGCTTGGACGAGCACTCTACGCCTCCTCCGTGCAGGATTGGCTAAGCAGCGGCGGGCTTGGTGCTAGGGACGACGACGTTGTCAGTCTCGAGGCGACGGGCCAGTCCCAAGTCCCTCCCCTCCCCCTGACACAAGTGCGCTATCTAGACGCCACCCTCCGGCGTGACAGCCGTTGGCACCTGCTTCCGGCGCGACGGCCGTCCGCGTCTTCCGGACTCCAGCGCAGCCCCCGCACGACGTCGGAACAAGCCGCCCGGAGCGCTAGTCGAGGATGGATGGTGGCTGTTGACGAGGAGCTGTGAAAATCGCACACCACTATAAAAAAAANGCCCGGAGCGCTAGTCGAGGATGGATGGTGGCTGTTGACGAGGAGCTGTGAAAATCGCACACCACTATAAAAAAAAATGTTACGTGTAAATGTCAGCGTAAATATTCTACTTCGCCATTTGTATGGGAGAAGCGGCCTTTTGTTNAAAAAAAAATGTTACGTGTAAATGTCAGCGTAAATATTCTACTTCGCCATTTGTATGGGAGAAGCGGCCTTTTGTTTTTTTTGCACGACAGCCGGCGAAGCGGTCTCCTTCCTCGAAATAGAAGGGGTTTAAGTTCGTTACCAGTAAGGCCCAGCTTACAAGAACAGTTACTAATTAGACACGAGAAACTGCTAAAGAAATGTAGATGTACGAAACTGCGCCAGTGAGCCGGTACGGTTAGCACGGTGGCCTCCTTCCACGGCAATCCGTGTTCGATGCTGGTTTTTCGCTAACATTGTCGATGGCTAGTGGGCTTTCTCGGGGTACTCCTCTATCCTGGCACTGCTGAATCTATTCTTCAAGCTTGCCTTATCGGGTAGGAAAGCATGCTCCAACTATTGCAAGCCGCCTCTTTTTACGACCATTTTGCTCTGTCACCGTGTCTTAAATGTGGGACGTTGCCTTCGTGTTTTACCATGTATCTGCCAATCGTGGCACACATATATATTTTTTTGTCCCACAGTCTCTTTCACATTTCCGGTTGCTGTTAACGTAATTCAGTGTTCCAATGTCTGCTCCATTTGCACGAGGTGATGATAAACTTGCGTTCGGCACTAATGCGGGTTGGATGATCAAAGCTAACTAGGGACGATGATTCTGCAGTATTTTGCAGTTGTCTTCCGCAGTATCAAGGTGAAAGGACAACGGAGCGACCAATCTTGATACCAGGAGGTATATGCTTTCCTTCTTGAATTCCCGACATTGTCGGGAATCCTGTCTGTTTCACCAGAAGGTTATAAGTCCATTCATGGCTACTTCCAACTTTTCTAAAACCCTGCTAGTTCTGCTTTTAAGCTATTACTCCGCCTCATTCGAATAAAGCTTAATTAAGTCTGCAACATTNCTAAAACCCTGCTAGTTCTGCTTTTAAGCTATTACTCCGCCTCATTCGAATAAAGCTTAATTAAGTCTGCAACATTTTACCAAAGGGACAACGCACTGTATTTTTGCGCACTCAGTTCAATAATATTTTGCGAGAGAACTATTCCTCACTAGGCATTACCAACACAAGTATTCTCTCTCTAGTTCTTAGTTATGTTAATTATAAATAGAAAACTATAATTTATAGAGGAAATATTGTGAAAAGTTCAATTGGACCAAAAAATTGATACTTAAGTGTTGATAGANCTAAAACCCTGCTAGTTCTGCTTTTAAGCTATTACTCCGCCTCATTCGAATAAAGCTTAATTAAGTCTGCAACATTACACCAAAGGGACAACGCACTGTATTTATGCGCACTCAGTTTAATAATATTTTGCGAGAGAACTATTCCTCACTAGGCATTGCCAACACAAGTATTCTCTCTCTAGTTCTTAGTTATGTTAATTATAAATAAAAAACTATAATTTATAGAGGAAATATTGTGAAAAGTTCAATTGGACCAAAAAATTGATACTTAAGTGTTGATAGAAGTATAAAATGTTTGTGATACATGCATATTAAAAAAATAACCAAACTCGTCATGTATGGGGTCATTTTTGAAAGGTTTGATTATAAAAGTGTGAAGATACAGCGAATGGACTATAGACTAGATTTCCATTGCTGATTCTTATTCAGCAGCTATCCTCTACTGGGCCTGCTCACGTATCGAAAGAATCTTACAACAGCAACTGGCATTCCGGGCTGCAAAGACGGTGACGATTTTTTAAGTCTGCCCCCGCTTTCCTCTTCCATCGTGACAATGCAGAAACTGTTAGGTAGACTTTTCTTTACTGCATTCCCCGCCAGGCAGAAATTTTAAAATTAATATTTCGCTTCTGTCAGGTCCCGGAACACGGCGCTGGGCTGANGTTTGTGATACATGCATATTAAAAAAATAACCAAACTCGTCATGCATGGGGTGATTTTTGAAAGGTTTGATTATAAAAGTGTGAAGATACAGCGAATGGACTATAGACTAGATTTCCATTTCTGATTCTTATTCAGCAGCTATCCTCTACTGGGCCTGCTCACGTATCGAAAGAATCTTACAACAGCAACTGGCATTCCGGGCTGCAAAGACGGTGACGATTTTTTAAGTCTGCCCCGCATAAGTCACCAAGCTTTCCTCTTCCATCGTGACAATGCAGAAACTGTTAGGTAGACTTTTCTTTACTGCATTCCCCGCTAGGCAGAAATTTTAAAATTAATATTTCGCTGCTGTCAGGTTCCGGAACACGGCGCTGGGCTGACACGGAGAGTAGTGCGGCGTGTTGGCCTTGCTGGGGCGACGCAGGGAGTAGCTGCTCGCCGGCATATCTCCTCGAACCATCCATCAGCGTCGCTCCTTGGCCCGCCGGGGGAACATGCAAAACATTTTTAGTGCGGCCCGAGGGCCCCGACAACAGGCGGAAGCGCCCGCTATTGGCGTGTCAGGTATTGGGAGCTCGCTTGACAAATTGGTGGCATGACCCGGCAATATGCCGTCTGAAGAAGCAGGGAGGGGGGCTGCATCGCAAGTCTCTCTCGCGCTGAAACCATAAACCGTCGTCGATACCATGCAGTTGGCGTCTTCACTGCGAGAGGTGCTGTCTGATACAGGCCATTCACACTAAAGTGAACACTTTCGAAAGCCCTTTCGTTTGTAATAATAGTCAATAAGCATATTTTATTTTAGTCTTAGACACCATCTTCGGGGTGCGCTGGAATACAGACACTGTTCTTGTTACTTACATGGCCGTATTTATTTAGAAAAGGGTTAAAAAAAAAAAGTTTCTGTAAATGAAAAGTAACCACCAGGGCCTCAAAGGTGGTCACTTTAACGTGAACAGCCTATATCAATTGAGCAAAATGTAGTAGTAGCATTGGTGATGGTGGAGATTCGTGATAAACGAGACAAATTAGTAGGTATGGGGTCTACCTTGTTGTCGTATGGGTATCATTGTTAACCGTTATATATATTATATTGTTTTTAAATGTCTATGAAATTTTTCATTGTACATGTTTTTTCAGGACAGAAATGTAAGTCAATATTTTGATGCCAATTCATAAGTTTGGCTAGTTGAAACAGAAATGTGGTCATTGAGAAGTGTCAAAAAGTCAGCGAAATTCGCTGTAAGTATCCCTTTGCATGTTTACGTTATTTTTTCTCCTACAAAATAGTTTTTTAAACTTTAAACAACTATGCCGTATATTTCGTGAACAGATTTGTGTATTAAGACCCTATAGTCGCCGCTTAAAATTCTTAGCAAACAGAGCACACCACGCGAAACTTGTTTGTGGTATTTTTCATCGCCGTCGCAAGGCTTATCGTCGGACGTGACCTTGGGGCGTTGAAAAGGTTAACTAGGGAAGCCCCTTAAGTGCGGGTTACAATTTGTTAGAAACACAATGAAAGCTATTTATGGGGTTAATATACAGTTTATAAATGCTTTCGAAATAAAGTATTGAAAAATAATGTGTTGCTTCTGTGACTGTATGTGTCAACGTAAATTGTGAATTTCGTGTCTCTGCAGAAACATTGAAAGCGAATTATGAAATTAGCAATATTTCGTTATTTCTACATAGAAACGAAATCTGTTTATTGACTGCAGGCACTGAAATCTACTTCTTTGAAGATTGTCAACCAAATACATTTCAGTTATTAAATTAAAAACAGTTTCTTTGAACATCGGATATCTTGGACAAAAAAAATCAGCATATTCCAATGTATATTTGATCACCGGAACAGAATTAACTTTAGGTTAAATCTTTATTCGTGTAGGACTTGCTATAGCAATGGAAATAAACAGAAGTTAATGTAGCTGTGGACGTAAATGTCAGTGTCAGTAATTTAATAAAGTTACACTGCTCGATATTTGAGTACGCATAGTACTGTTTTCTTTTCTACGCTTGTTATTCCTTTGTTTACAAAATATGTTATTTTACTGCCGAAGTAAAACCTCCAAATAAAAGAAAAGGGTTGTGAAATAAGTAACAGTTTAATTCTATAGGTGAGCTGTAATTGTTTAAACAACCCTTTGAACTCCTCAATTTCATTAATTTTTAACATTATTCACGGACCACTTCGAAGCACATAACGTGTTAAAGGCAAACTTCTCACAACCTGCTCGTGACAAGTATGGGCATTTGACAATGGGTGTGGCTCATTACCATTTTTTCTTAACATGTAATAAAGGTAGCACAGTCCCTGTTCATTTTAATTTGGGCTGCATACTTTTTTGCACCTGTGACGCGAACACGGGCGTCTGCAAGTTCGTTATGCAGCCGTGTGCTTTCACGGCGACCTGATGGTGTTCTTATGGTTCCCGTTTGTAAATTTTAAGTTTCTTTCATCCAATAGGAAACGCGACCGGCGAATTTATTGGACGTGCTCTAGATGCCAATGCACTTTTCATAAACTTGGCCAAAACACCAAGATACCACCATTACTTGTGCAGTGGAAATGTCATTTGAAAATCAGGTAGTTTTTCGTAGTGAAAGCACATTGCTTTCTACACAGTAAAAATGGCTGCACTTGTTACAAAATGTCATTTGTTAACTAGTTGTCAAAGTAGTATATTTTCTTGTAACTCTACAGCTGAAATATTGTAAATGTACAACTCATAATTTTATAAAACATATAAAACTGTTTATGTAGCACGATGTTTATAATACATTTTATGCCTTTGTTTTACGTATTCCACTCCAGCGTTTGGTGAAATTTACACTTATTTATTTGTATTGTGGGAATGATGTCTCTCGCAACTAGTTTCCAAAGAATTCCTTGTACAAATACAAACAAAAAATAGAGTGTAGAGACAATTAACATCCACCTATAAGTTGTTCGTGGTTAAATGAGCACTTTTGAAATCAACCTCTGAAAAACATCACTGCTTCTATTTACACGTATTTCAACGGGCACGCTGATTGGCGTGCGGGTAGTAAATTTGGTAACGACGGAAGGAAAGTAGTTCCATGTCGCAACGTTGAATTAAAGGTGTTAGGTAAACATTTGTAAATACTTAAATTATTTATTTTGCTTTCTTGTTTTTTTAAACGCATTTGTGTATGAATTAGCCAATTTGTCAATTATTAATTTTCTAATAATTTCACAGTTTCACTACATTGACGCATGAGTAAATTGGGAAGGCCCATGTCAATGCTAGTTTTACATACGGCGGAAGAATACACAATGTGCACACTAGTAGATCTCAATCAGGGCTTTCAAATTTTCTCAGTTTACCCTGAACAGTCTTTTTTTATATGACAGTCTGTCCACTGCTGCAATCCCTGAACTTTCACACGAAATGAGATCAAGCAAGTATTTAACAGTGAAGGGATAATAGGAAATATGCACATTTTTACTAGCACTTGGTTTTCATTTATTTATGTGTTAGAAATGTATTTACGCAGTATTACGATTAGTTTTGAAAAAGGTTTTAATAGAATGAAAGTGTTACGTTTGAAACGCACCCCAAAACGCGCCTGTCGCGCCTGCTCACTCCGTGACGTCACAAGTCAGATACAAACTCGGCCGCCACGTTTAATCACTTCAGCGGTGATGCGTATTTGGTTAAATAGAAATTGTTTGAAGTAATGAAAAGAGAAAATAAACAGTCAAGTATACCAAAATCATCGAAATGGTTTATTGTACCGCAGTTTACTAGTACATCTCGCAAAACACCTGATAAAATATTTGTCAGTTACAGAAAACCAAACAAACATGAAGGCGTGGTTAAACGCAGTTAGGCGAGACATTGAAGATGTTGAGCCAAAATCAGTTATTTTTGTTTGCGAAGACCATTTTGACGTACGTAATTATATTTAAGGCGTTAATGTATCCCTTCCGTAGATAGTTTTAGCACTGGACTTCTTAATGTATACTATTTACATCGGACCTAACCTTCGTTACGGTACTATGGTATGGTTTAATACACACCACAACGCGTTTAGCAAGTCGTATGCGATGTAGACGTCAGCATAAAAAAATATGTTAACGTATTTGATATTAATAAAGACATATAAATATGTTTACAAAAAATTAAGCTACAGAATGTAAATTTTACATTTTGTATATTTATACATTACAAGATTGGCATAACAGACGGAATTTGGTTTAGACATATTTTTATTAATTTTATATAACTTCTAGCATTCATTTCAAGAGCACAGCTATCATATTTAGACTATATTCACATTGTATGCCTAAATAACAACATGCCACGATTTTAAGCCATACAAATTAAACATTAAATTATTTGGGTGGGGCTCAAGAGTCCCTTTTGCAAAAAGTATGTTTTATATTATACGGTATTTTTCAAACATAGCAATTTATAATAAATTTAAGTTGTTTTGATTTGTATTTAGTTAGTTTTCATAAGCCTAACAATTTTTAGTTATATAGCAACTTAATTTTTACTTTCAAAACACTAAAATGCATGTTTTTTAGAAATTTTTATCAAAAGTGATCTATTTTTCATATTTACCCTTCCCGTTTTTTTCTAAGTTACAAAGATGGACGTTACAGAAAATTACGAGACTTGGTCCACAAAATTGACTTTAAGTAGTCTACGCGTTTTACGCAAGTAATCTGTGTTACTTTTATAACCTTTTCCCTTAAATGAAAATAATGAAAACAGCTTTTGAGAATAAAACAAATTCTTAAGATTTTATTAAAAGATTTTCTTCGCTGTATTTAATCTCATCCCAGGTATTAAGTGTTTCTCAAACTACCATATCTATATTTTCAGCTTGTGTGTACAATTCTTACAGTTTAAAAATAAAGTGCAGACACAGCTATCGTGACGCCAGAATAACAAAAGGTATGTTAGGTACACAAAACATAAGAAACAATAAGATAAGTAAGTTATTTTTTAAATAATTTTTTAGTTTCTAAACACTATATTTGAGGCCTCAATCAAGTGTTTATAAACGAGGTGGAAGGCGGAAATTCAGCCCGCAGCTGCTCGCGATAAGTCGTGCGGTGTCGGGTAGAGCTAGCGTCCTAGCTTTAGGTCTACTGTCACCATACTGCTCGTTATCTAACATTTATAAAGCGAAAAAAGCGTTTTATGAATACTTAAACGTGGTTTAGAATCCAGAAATATTTGTATCTTCTTTCCCAACATTATGTTTTATTTCTGAATAATGTAGTTAATTTATCACAGACATCTAGCATGGCGTGCGACAACAGTACGCTCACTGCAGTCACCTCCATTACAATTCTGTTGTGCTTGTGGTTGTAATACCTATATCCCATATTTAAATTTTCAACTTTGAATCTTAGCAATATTAAATATAAACAAAGATGATAATAATAATACACGCCTCAATAAAACGTACAAACAAATAATATTTAACATGTGATGTAGACCTATTGTAGCTTTGAAGATCACGACTGTGCGATATGGGACACTTCTTTACCTTTGTAATTTTACACCTCTTATTTCAGGTTCCAAAAAACAATGGGAATTTAAGTAATCAAGTACCATATCGGTATCTACTCGTGGTAGATTATCCGACTGCGCTTTCACAAAGTTGCCTTCCATTTTAATGCTGCGTGTTTGCAACGTGCCGGAGCCGGCCGCCGGCTTATGACTAGTGACGTTAAACCAATGAGAGAGCGTTCCGCATTCACGTGACATTGGCCGCGAAAGTGACTGTTTTAATACTTAAAAAACATGGGTGCGTGTACTTATGTACGCGCGTTAGAAATTATACTTCTTAATCGTGACAAAAATAAAATTTTATTACGTATGCAAAAAAAATTATGTAAGTAGGAAAACAATAAAATGACCGAACAAAGACATTAAATACAATTAATAAAGTTTTGATTAAAGAAAATAATTAAATACTTAGAAAAATTAACCTCAAATACTTGAAAACACTTTCAAAATTTTATTGTACAATTTTTTTCACTTACAAATTTTTTACGGAACAATGTAAATAAAATAAATAAATAAAATATGTGTATATATATTCACAATGAATTACTAATATAAATGAAATGTTTTTCAATTTGCTTATTACATGAACTAATTTTCGGTCGGTTTTAAATATAACCACGTGCTATGTTGTGTACCTTGCGTTTGTATATAGCTAGACGATATGCGCATGCGCGTTGGGTCACGCCCCTATCACGTTCACGGTCGAATTTCGTTACGCTGTGCGCGCGCAACTTACGTTGCACGCTAAACTTTTACCCTCAAAGCGTCAAAAGAAGTACAACTTCAATATCTTTGTCAAAACCAATTTTTATGCAACAAATGGCGCATTTTTATTTCCATGCGCACATACAAACGTGTTCATATCATTTTCAGCTATATTTGCGAAATTTTCATGTTGCCTATTGCAAGCGTTCTTTCATTGTGTCGATCGTCCCCCCTCCGTGCGTATTATTTCTTTATACAAGTAATCGTTTGCCGCGAAAGTTGGTGACACTCGTGCTTCTTTAATAGCGCTAATCACCAACAATCAAATTATTGTATATTTGTACCAAATACTGTTCAACTTGTAGGTAGACAGTAAGTACGAGTGCTATTTACTTGCGTAAAATTCGTAGACTTTTTTTTTTATAATTGCATGTCAGAATTACAATTTTAGTGTTTTGAGGACGTACAATTAATAAACACTTGTTGAATTATAGAGATACGATGATGCATAGTGAAATAAGACACACCACAAGATATTTGAAAAATCTTTGAAATCGCCCTATAATTTTTTTTTTGAAATTTTTAAAAATCGTTATAAATAAAAAAATATTTGAAAATATTGTATTTCCTGCAGTCCACAATTTTTTGCAAAATATATGTTGTAAAGCCTGCCTTAAAACATATGAAAACACGATCTTTCTTTTGTCGTTATAAATTTGTATGTAAATGATTTGGTTTAATTTATTTGTACGATCCAANCTTTCTTTTGTCGTTATAAATTTGTATGTAAATGATTTGGTTTAATTTATTTGTACGATCCAAAAACACTGACGTTGTGATGTTGACATGCTATAATGAAAAAGCTATAAGATTAAAAACCCTTTATAGGAAAGAGTATCTCAAGCAATGTGTAAAGTTGAGCGGTATTTTGTACAGATATAAAATAACGAATTTTTGGATTGCCAACTGTCTTAAGCGACTTTATTGTATTAAACGTTCGTAAGCTGCGGGACTACAATTGGTCCCGCAAAACTTCATTAAGACGTCGAATAATCGGCCTGTAGTTTACAAGACCTTTTTTCTTTACAACTTGGGCGTATGAAAATTTTTTATGAAGATAGTCTGTTCTCTCACAGGACATGCGTGTCTTTAACACGGATTTCTCCTCGAGAATGATTCACGTAAATAAAATCACCCTGCGATTTACAGACCCTAATTATTCAACCGCACGAGTTAAGAAGTTTATTTATTTAAATATCTACGTGTGTTGGACCAATCATCCCTTGATACGAACTTTTTTTCACGATCCCGACAATACATTGTGTTGTATTGGAATCGCGACACATATGCGTTTTTCAAGCTTCGCGACTCTAATAAATACATTGTACAGTATGTTTGGTGTGCGTTTCAGCAAATATACATTCCTGTCACGATGTTTGTTGACGTGTTAAAGGCACAGCTATATGAAGGATCGCGTTGAACACATGCAGTAACGTTGAATAGCGCGTTGGCCCTCATTTGG
Organism: Clitarchus hookeri; assembly: GCA_002778355.1. Lineage (NCBI taxonomy): Eukaryota > Metazoa > Arthropoda > Insecta > Phasmatodea > Phasmatidae > Clitarchus > Clitarchus hookeri. The sequence goes on along the minus strand of NQII01002708.1, from coordinate 302,399 downwards.
GTTGCGTGTCTCCAAAACTGCCGCTTAAAGGTGTTAATTGGTGTTCCCTTCATCGCCCTAAGTAGACTTTTTTTTTAATGTTTGACTGCTGTTGCATTTTTAAATTTATTTCTGCGATTAAGTAGTAGTGCTGTGTCCAAATCCATTTTGAGAACAGTTTTCAGATGAAACAGTAATTTTAATGCGCTGGTGAACTAAAATAAATCGAATGGAAGAAGGGGGAAATATTTGGTCTCGTTTAAGCTAAAAGTGTAATGTTATTTGTTTCCGCGTCACTGGTTAAATATTTTAAAAATGCGTGGAGGTGGGCCGGTGGTGGGGGGAGGTTTCTTGCTAGTCGTTTATAACAATGCCTCAGTATATATAGCTCATTAAAAAAACATCGTTTAACATCGTTAGGGCTATAAACGTACGTTTCGCTATATCCACGCAATGCTACCAACAACAGCGGTCCCAGTGTTTATACATTTTCCCTACATGCCGACAGGATAAACANCTATATCCACGCAATGCTACCAACAACAGCGGTCCCAGTGTTTATACATTTTCCCTACATGCCGACAGGATAAACAATTGACAAACTGACAAGTACTTAGTTTTACGACTGAGGTTTCGGCAAGACTTGTTGATTGGTACATATTCGGCTTTGATATCTAGTAACGATGTGGTAAAAGTGAAACGAAGTGTCTGTGCTGTGAAATGCATCATACCACGAAATATTTTCGCTAACCATCACTCTCGTTAATTAAGCCTTGCGATGGATCTGAATACCCCCTGCAATTACGAGTAACGCCGTGTAATTATTCTGAATGTTAGGAGTGATAAATGACGCGTCAGTTACTTCGCGTTGTTATTAAACATTATGTATTATTAAGCCTTGTTAGTAACGTCCTTGGGTAAATGTAGTAGGTTTATAGATATCACCTTTAAATTGNCATTATGTATTATTAAGCCTTGTTAGTAACGTCCTTGGGTAAATGTAGTAGGTTTATAGATATCACCTTTAAATTGATCACCTTTAAATTGTTCATCCATAATGTTCACTGAAAGGAATCATACGGAAATATCGATAAACAGAAGGGCTTTTCTTCAAAATTACCATTCATAAAAGCCAACTATTTAATTCATTTTACTCCTTTACGTCTGCGCGAGTTTCATTCATTGTGTACTAATTCAGAGTGNCTGCGCGAGTTTCATTCATTGTGTACTAATTCAGAGTGATAAGACGCTCTGCAAATTAATCCTTACTTTACTTCGATGTTTCCTACAGTGCCTCGTACACGACTTCCGGATATTTTCTGTACAGTACGTATGTACACAGAAGTAGGGGTACATCAATACGGAAGAAATGAAGAGCCAGTAATAAAATTTAATGGNGTACAGTACGTATGTACACAGAAGTAGGGGTACATCAATACGGAAGAAATGAAGAGCCAGTAATAAAATTTAATGGTGCCAATATACCTTATTTACATGTAGGGCGGTTTACATGAAGGGTTAATTCTTATAATCTTTTTGAATTGTAACATTTATAGTTTTTATTTACACGGCGATACATATGGTTTCTTTCATTACTCTATTCCGAACATTGAACTGTAGTTTTTCAAAGACGTGTGAAATAAAATGTAGACGGATCCCAAAGAGTACCGCAAGCTTAAGAGTTTATACCGTCGCCTAGTAAACATGTGATGAAAGTATTTTATTTTTGTAAGTAACATTTTTTTCTGTGTTGTCCATGGGCTCTACGAAATTAATCACAATAAAAACAGGTTGCGGCTGTCTGATATGACACCACGAGAAATGTCTTTGGAAATGTTCTGCGTGTTACTGTGTTCTGCAAGTTACATTGGGCAAGATAAGTTACCAATAATCCGGATTTATCAATGTTCTCTCATGGCCTTGAAATGCTACATTTAATTTTGGCTCTCTGAATATGAGTTACTGTAAGGTGTAATTCACACATAACCCGTATAAAGGTTATTTTTGGGTGGTACTGTAAACTGTGATGATCAGTGACCAATGTTCTTATCTGTGGGCAACTGCTTCGTAAACCGTGTTATTTGTCTAGGACCTAGGTCATGGTTTGTTCGTATTACTATAGCCCAGCACAAAGCCTACAGTTCATTGTTCGTGACAAGTACAGAACGCATTATAAAATTTCTCGTTTGCAACACAACTGGTTCCCATTTATTTCCGTTTATTCTCCAGGTGGCAGCACCTTAATAACTTTAACCATATCGTTTATCGAAATGTCTGATCTTCCGTAAGATTGGGGTTAATTTATAAGATTGTAAATCTATGATTGTGCTTGATGTCACGTTCATAACCATCCTTTAAAAATAAAGTTATACTTTGGATTTTTTTTTTTTTTAAGAAGGCAAACAGTATCGTATTTATTTGAGGTGATTAACCGAGTTAAGCACCACGCTCTCGTAGAAAGTATAATATAAATAATAAATCTGTAATAATGTTTACGACTGAAAACCAGTTAAACAGAAGAGCGTTTCAGTGTATCGTGCAGAGCAAGGTGCCGAGGAGGTGGGGGAAGGAAGCGTGGGTAGGAGGTGGGAAACTGGTGTGTGACACGGGAAATTAATTGGGTCGAACAGGTTGGCAACACGGCGCCACACCGGCGATATTTACTCCGTCGCGCGGTGCAACTAATCGAATCAGCCGCGGTCTGCCGGAGAATTAAGAGGCGGTTTCGCGATGCAGACTGCCGGGAGGGTAGGTGGGGGTTGNCACTTTTCAAAGTCCTACTTAAGGGGTATACCCAGTAAAAAAAATTGTAACGCCTCAATGTCACGTCCGCTCGTAAGAAAAGGATCGCGATGGAAAATGGCATGAACAAGCTTCGCGCGTATTTCGTTTCCTCAAGGTTTTAAGCGGTGATTATAGGGCATCAATACAGCAACCTGTTCATAAAAGATACAGTATTCTCCCTATAGTTTCAAATACTGTCTTACAGATGAATAAATATTGTACACAGAGGGCTACTTACAACGAAGTTTCCTGACAGACACTTTTTAACGAACACGTTTACGATTCAATGACCAAATTCAGGAAATGGCAACAAAATATCGACTTTCATTTTTGTACAGAAAAAAAATATTTACGCTAAAATATTCCACAATTTTTTAATAATAATAAAAAAACAATTGTTTACAAGTAGATGACAACTGGGGATTTAAGATACACTTTTATGCTCATTGTGTATTATTTTACTCTATATAAAATTAAAATCGACATAGGCCTATTCACTTTGTTAATGCGTCGATCAAGTTAAACTTGCAAAATTATTAAAAATGTAATAATTATACAAATTGCTTCTTCTTGCTCTTATACGTAGTGTAAAGAACCCAGAAAGCAAAGGAAATCTTTCGGTATTCACTAATGTTTCCCTAACAATTTTAATTTAACGTCAAGACCTGGAACAAATATCTGCCCGTCGTGAACCAAATTTACTGGGCTCATGCGAGTCAGCGTGCCTGTTAAAATACTTGTAGTTAGGGGCAGTGAAATGTGTCCATTGATTGGTTTCAAAAGTGCTTGGTTAACCCCGAACGGCCTATATCACGGATGAAGGGCTGGAGGGAGGAAGGGGGGAGAAAGAGTGTTGGGAGTAATATGACATTTGAAGAGCCACTTTTCTGCTGTCCCCGTAATTGATTACCGAGTGTCGGAGGGGTGTGGTGTGAGGTGTTAGGCGAATGATTCTTGACAAGACATAAAAAGAACTTCGGGGAGAGGGGGAAGATTTGTATAATGGCGTCACCGACTCGCCGGAAAAGAACTTATTTCTGAAATAACCCTCGCCGACGTCAGAAGAGACGGGGCTGAATTGTAAATGATTATCGCCTAAGTAAAGTAAACCAGGGTCCCCCCCCCCCCAAGATATTCTGTCGGCATTTTGAAAGTATAGCCCGAAAGACATCCGTAACAAGGACCAACTTTTAAATATTATTGACGTGAAAGAAAGATAAGCAACACTTCAGTCTCTTGCCGCCAATGATTTATGATCTTTCAGTGCGTCGCCGAGCGTACTGCCAACTTAATTATATAATGGCATCTGTGTCTTTTAGCTAGCGAGAAGATGAAAAAGGGGAAGAATTTATCAACTTAAAAGCTAAGTTTAACTTTTCTCATAATAAAAAAGGCACATGCGGACGATAGTTGGCTCTAGTTACAGACCAGAATCGTATAGTTCAATGCTTTCAGCAACAACCTACAAAACTGTTTTCATGGCGTTCGCCACGGAAAAACGTGTTATTTTATATTTGAACCATACATTGTTCAACTTGTAGGCATTATCTGTGACTACCTTATCCTCAGATAACACGTTTTAATACTTAATGGTTTTCGCAAAATGACCAAGTAAAAGTCAAACTCGTGAGCTTAGTAATAAGAGTAGTATATTATCTGCGTAACTTGTTCATTCAAAGTAACGGAAATCATTACTTCAAATGCTCTTAAAACGATCTGGTGAAAAACAGTTTTCTGTACATTTTGTAATCAAATGTTAGGCCTTATAATAAATAAAACAATTCGTCGTTTCCGGTATTGTTGTGTAACCGAATGTCTTTCACTTACGGGTTTTGTAAAAAGTGCCCACCGATCACTGCTACGGAATAAAAATAGATTCCCTCTTCCTTCTCCTCCCAATGACTTAAACTTACTTTAGGATGATATGAAAGACTATTTCACTTTCGCGATTGGATCATTTGAATTCCAACGCGTCTTATCTGCCTGCCCGCGAATCACGGACGGTCGGTATCTGATAAAACTTAATTCTGATTGGCTCACTCATGTAACAGACGCTTTTTACACAAATAAAAACGGACAATAGCGAAAGGAAGACTGCAAGTGTGCGCTTAGGATGTTGAAGTCTAGCCTACGCGTAAATCTTTTCGCGAGAAACAAGTGGCCCTATTTATGGCAACGTGTTAAGTTTTGAACATCGTGGGAAGACACACAAACTTAATGTCCAGTTAACCGTTCAGCTGTTGTGGGTTACTGTAGGCAATAGTTGATGGAAGAAGGAGAGAGTATTCGGCCGGTGACGAACACGAGTGCAGAGAAGTCTTAACGGGGAGGGTGGTAGGTCGACAGGAGGCCTGGGGTTGCGCGGGAGGCCCACGCGGGTCGCGTGCGCTGACCTCTGCCCGACTTTCCGGCCGAATTGAGCCGCCGCACGTGATAGGTTTCTCGACGAGGCCCGATGAGAGTGACTAATATCCCCCTGCCGCCTCCACTCCTGGAGAAGGGGGTGACTGATACGGCGGAGGGGGGACGCACTGAAGGCTTCCTAGAGCAGCGGTTGTTGCTTCGCATTGTTGGCTCCGCCAGCCACACAAAAGGACTGTCTCGTATTATTTCCTCCTTGCCTGCGGGGTGGAAGTTCTGCTGCTGCAGCATTACTGCATACATTATAGTCCGTTCAAAGTATCTTCAAAATTTCCGAATCAAAAATCCTCTGAAAAATCACCCCATGCAATACGCGTTTGGTTGTCTCTTAAATACTTCGCGTATCACGAGTGTTTTATACTTTTAATTAACATGAAAGTATACGTTTTAGTTAGACTGAACTTATGCTTATATTTTATCTGTAAATAATATAATTGCAATTATAATTTATATGAATAAAATCGGCGATAGAACCGGTGAGTTCGTAAGGCCTAGTAAGATATAGTTCTCATGCAAATGATAAGTAAACATGGTAGCGCACAAATGCGGTGCGTTTTCCCGATGGTGTTATTTTCTAGACTTGGTTCAGCTTTGGCTGCATGAGGCGAATGGATAGCCTCAAAGTAGAGCTTCGGCAGGACTTCATAAAAGTTGGAAGTAACCGTGAGTGGACTATACTAGGGTTTACGTGATTTTCACGAAGCCTAGACTTGTCACTTGTTGTATTTCTATATTTTTTAATACTAAAAGTTTATGATAACCAAACATTGAAGTTATATAAAAGACGCAACACGGATTTCATTTAAACAGCTCAACAAAATGGTTGCAATAAATCTAAATTGTTGGCGAGGGAGGTCAAAGTCGTGCTCAGCCACATAAATACGAGGCGCGTTATAAAAGTAAGGTCAATTTTGAAATTGGAGGAACACCGTCACCGTTAGAAATTTCTGCAGATTTACGGAATCTTTTACGGAGATGTAGAGTCGATTTACGGAAAGGAACTCCATAATGACAAGTAACAAAATTGAAGCCTTTTTTTTTAATGTCTCCAGTTTACATCTGCGCGACGTGTCGATCTCAATGACCAATGATATTACCGGTTGGTAAATTATTCGCATGCAGTCTTACTGGTCAAGGTCATAATTGGTTCATATAACTGTTGCCGAACATATAGCCTGGTGCTCATTGGCTGTGACAACGAAACAAGTGACGTTCCGAGTTAAGTACAGCACGCATCGTAATTTATTTGGTTTGCAACACCTGAAACCTTAAATTTAAAGTGGGTCTTAGAGGTTTTTTTTTGCGTGTAAGAAGATGTGCCCAGGAACCCAGTGTAGCTGTTGTGTAGTGACCTTCCAACCGGAGGTACTGACGGGTAAGTCATGAGTGTAAGGCGAGATGGTGTGGGCTGCTGGGTGATTAAACTAGACTGGTGAGTAGGGAGCGTACTGGAAGTTGGAGATCCAGCACGCGTCAAGCGGAAGAGAAAAAGTGGGCGAATTGTAGGTGACATGTTAAGAATACAGAGGTTAACAGCAGATCGTTCAGTAAACTCCAGTCGTACACGCCAGCAAAATGGCGTCACCCAGCCAGTAAAATGTTGGAACGCCGTTCACCAATAAGCGTCTGGGGACCACTGCGCCAGAGCGGCAGCCCAGCCAGTAAGGAACCGCTTCGCCATTTCGTATCTGCGTACTTATCTAAGGCTTTCCCAGAATACGTCTTCACGGGAAAAGTGGCTAAGTAATAATCCAGAAGGGAAACCGGATCAACTCATTGAGAGCCGTACGCACGTATATACTTGGGGCTGCGTTTATATAGAAATTTCTTCGCTCTTGAAGACAAGCTCGCACTTTTTGCAGTTTTACTGTTTCCTTAGACGTTATCGGAATCTGCATAAAAACATTCGAAGTAGTCAATATTTCAGTTGGTAAGAATAAAACGGTTCTTTTTAATAATTTCTCAACTGAACACAATGGATTGTAAAACCGGTTACATCAGTCGCGACACGCCAATTGGCACACGGTCAACGCGCGACTTCATAGGCCGACGGCCTGCCGGTAATAAACGTTGAAGAGTACGTCGGAATGAAAGGGCGGGGGAAGCGGGATATCCCTGAGAGAACCCGCCGACCAGTGGCATCGTCCGGCACGACTCCCACGTGCGTAAAACAGGGAGTGACCCGGCCGGGCATTGAACGCGGTCCACCCATGTGGGAGGCGATCAGGCTAACCGCTCAGCCACCGCGGCCCCCAAAGACAAGCGGCCAATAGCCAAAGAAAGGCTGCAAGTGTGCACAAAGGATATTGAAGCCTAGTGTCCACGTACGTCTTTTCGCGAAAAACACGTGGCCGTAGTTATAGGCTATTTACGGTTAACTGAACAATTTTCAAGTAAAAATTTTAACTGTCATTGCCTCTACAGCATATGTTTTACCGGACACGAACTGACTGGCACACGTCCAGGAAATTTTATAACGGCGGATAGAAATTAGTTCCATGTCTTAATGTTGAATTAAAAGTGTAGGGTAAACATTTGTGGATACTGGAATTATTTCTTTAGCGTCCTGTAGTTAAGCGTAATAATCAGTAAATTTGTCAAATGTTTACTTTTCTAATAATTTCACAGCTTCACTTGACCGATGTATGAATAAAAAAAGAACAGGCGCACTGCGATGTTAATTTTTCATATTTTGTAAATTGAGATAAGAGATTTGGGCGGTTCTTAACGAGGTCTTGAGAGCCGATGGGGGGGGTGAAATGAGGTAAGAATGGAGCAGCGCCGGAATGCAAGGGTGGAGGAAATAGGAGATCCCCGAGAAAACCCGCCGACCAGCAACATCGTCCGAAATGATTCGTGCATGGCGTAAGAATACACAGAGGGTATCAAAGTATATCTTAAGCAGGACTTTCAAAAAGTGCTCAGTTTACCGTGAACAGCCTATAACATTGGGTGTGTTCAAACGTTTATTTTGAATGAGTCTCTCGTGTGGATCTGTGCGGCGAGTCGATCTACAGGTTTGCACAAAATGGCAACAGGGCGATCGCATGTTGCAGCGGTGAGTGAAATAAGGCAAGCTGGCGCTTGCAAAGCACGCACTGTGGCCGTTCGGGAAGCGAGAGCCTCGCTTTATTTGCAGCGCGCGGACAGGTGACGAGTAGGCTGCCGCGGTCCCTTTGAAGCGAGCCTCCATCCCCCCTGCAACACCCCTGTCGGGCCCCTTGATTGGCCTCGCTCTGCCTCCTCTTTGTGTTCGTTTCGCCGGGAACCCGGCGTCCGCGCGCGAGCACTGATTGGCCGCTCACCTCTCTCTGATCCAGACCGGAACGGGGGGGAAAAAAAAAATTGGAGGCGTAATAGGACGAGCGTTTGTCCGGGCCAGCACCGTTTTGGCGCCCCGGGATGGAAATCTACAGGACGGAGCTTATTTCGGTCAGGTGCGCGGGAAATATTAACACTTTGAAAAACTCTGACCGTAGAGTAGATGAGTACGCAGAGACGAAATCAAAGGGACGACCTCGTCCCTTTGATGTGGACGTACACATTCTCCGATTGGCTGCGCGAGGGTCTGGGAACGGGCCTCGAGGTCTGATTGGCCACTGCGTACTGCGATTGACTGGGCTGCCGGCTGGCGAGTAGGTTACCCGGCGCTGATTGGAGAACGGCGTTCTAACATTTTGCTGACCAGTGACGCCATTTTACTGGCGTGTGTGGCTGGAGTTCGCGGGATGAGCGGCTGTTTCACCTCTGTATTCTTAAGTACTCTGTGACGTGACGTAATAAACAGGCTCGATGTGACAAATATATATCTGTCTGTGGAGAACTGACCATGTGATTGGCTTCCACAACTTTATTTTGCAATGTATTTTGTTCACTCGTCTGTAGAGAGCTCAGCAGGTGTACCGGCGAACAGCTTTAACTGGTCCACTGCGTTCAAAGTTATGACCGTTTTCACTTCTACCAATAACAACAGCTGAACGAATAAATAATTTTTATTAATTTATCAATGACATTCTCTTATTTTAAGTTCGAGGAGTATTTTTCGCCCATTCAGTCTTTTGAAGGGCATATTTTTAATTCGCGTATTTCTTCCATACATGACTACAGAACAAAATTTTACAAATGTATGCATAATATTTAAAATTAAAAAAAAACTGCCCGTATTGCATACAGGAATCGTGTTGAGTTTAAAACGGCGTATTGAATGCGTTGCATTAAATACTGTCATTAGTAACTTAACTCTTTCAGACCCACATTCATTTATGGTTTCAGGTATTGCAAATGAAAAAAAAATTTTTTATGGGTGGTGTCCACAGCTTTACTTTTTCCGTTATGACAACCAAATCCTTGTAGACTTTACGTTCGGCCATAGCAATACGCGCAATTCGTAACCTAGGACAGAATCACTGTTTACGAATCAGGTAGTGACAGGGAAGGTCATTAGGTATCTAGCTTGGCTATGTACAGCACTGGCCAAGAAAAACATTTCCTTGTGCGTATTGTAATCAATTGTGTACTACACTGGGTATGAATGGGTGAAAGCAATAATTAGGAAGTATTTACGGCAATACATGTACGTAAAAATATTCCTCCTATTACACACGCACACACACCTACACACACACACACACACNTCTCTCTCTCTCTCTCTCTCTCTCTCTCTCTCTCTCTCTNTTTTTTTAACAATGCTGACAAACCCGGGAAGGTTATTTATTTCCCCTAAAGTGATTTTTAAGCGAACTTTGCGAACCCGCAAATTCCTAAATGAAATTCCATACTGTGTTATTTGTGTTGTGTACCTGTCAGGCAACACACTCTTTTGAGAGCTACGCATGGGTTTTTCGAAAACTATTCACCTGAGAGCATTCAGACAAGAGGAACGGTTTTGTGCCGATTCATAACGTCTTTAAAAAAAATCGCGTACATCTTAGGGTTACAAAAATATAGGACGCCGACCCCAATTTTCACAATGAAGGTGGATGATATTGCAAACCGCGTTTTCAGGGGGTTTCAGATCTCCCTTATACAAAACAGCATTCACAGATGTGTCGCTTAATAGCAAGTAGTTGCTGATATTTTGAAAGAAAGGCGTTTTTTCAATTAGATTTTTGGGGGTGCATAACTCTCTTAATAATTACATCTCGAGATTTGTGATACACATATATTTTCGCCTTATTATTTTTTTTCGTAAGGAATAACGTGTTAGATTTCGTCGGTGTTGTTCTAAAACATCTAGGGTGTGTGTGTGTGTGTGTGCGCGCGCGCGTGCGGCGGATGAAGTAGGTCAAATTGTTACGGGCCTTGTAGGATGGCAGCGGACAAGAACTCCGTAAGAAACGAAGGGACTTACCGGAAAATCACCTCTGTCGCACGACGGCCGTTCGTGGGCATCGTCTCCTCCAGTCCCCTTCTCGACTAGTCCTACGGGGAAGTTGATGCCCTGTGGCGAGTCAGCCGTCTTACGACTCCCAAACGACGACCCAACACTTTCGGGAGGATCGATCCATCTCCTGCCGCGCCGGGCTTTGCACGGATAAGGGAGAATGGGATTCCTGGTCCGTATGTCGCGACATTGTCGATGTTCTCCTCAGAAAAGGAAACTCCCCGAGCCCAACAAGAACTCTAGGGAGCTGATAAAACAAGGACCTGCTGTGTTTCTGCTTCATTAATATCTCCTTAGCAAATTGACGGTTAAAATGTTTTGCTGCCTCTGAAAACATCAACACGTGTTGTTCTCCCTTGTTCAGATCGTCTGTTATTCCCGTTGGCCAAACAGGCAAGGTTGCCCTTGAATATAAGAACTATTCGCCTGCAGTCCACGCACCATACTTGAATGCATACACGCGGACCATAATTTTGGACCCCAGTTAATCCACGACAGCCCGCGATGGACGAATGGACGTTATCATACTATCGGTAGTCTTAAAATAATAATCCGGAATAGGCGGTTGTGCAGTTGGCACTCCGGTATCCCACCACGGCGAGCCATATTCAATCCACATCACAATTTTTTTGTATTACTTTGCCACTACACCCACACCTCTGCTCACCTCAAAGGGCCTGTCTTTCAGGTAGGACATTAGAATACTGAAAGTCACTGTAATTTCATCCATTGGAACCCCTCCACGAGTCTCCCCTGGGAGCTCTCTTCAGGGTTTGAGGCCGAGATGCGCTGGAGCAATAAGGGCGACACTGCCGCGCGCATCAAGTGCACCATCGCCGCTAAACGCAAGTCTCTGAACTGGAGAGCAGTGTTATCGTCGTGCTGCGTGTTCCTATGGCACCTACAGAATTGACACTATTATTTTATTGGTGGGAAGTCAGTAGCAAGGTACAATGCAGGGCGCATGGGTATTTGTGTATGTATCTGGCACGTATATATTGAGGCAGAGCGCTTTTAAAAAACTTTTTTTTTTTTTAGCCATTTTGAAGTACTGTGATTGGCGTTTCTGATGAGCGTTACGTTTTGAAAGCACTCAACAGGCCTCGTCTGAACGGTGCGTTCTTTTCGCATATTAGTGTATTGGACGCCCCTTTAATAGTTTCATAGAAAATTGTGTATTTCAAACATTTTACGACGCACTTCAAGAGCGGGAACAATATGCAGATGCTTATTTAATCAGCAACATTAATATTAAGACGACTTACCTATTAACCTCTTCAGTCACGGTGGTCTATTTATTGAACGTTGCAAAGAAATGGATATAATTATATGCGCTGTGAGCAACATAAAAAAAAGACCATTAATAAAGTCCATTACGTGAGGAAAATATAATTCGTTGTTGTTCCTCAGTTGCACAAATCTCTGCTACCAATAAACTCGAACACAATAACACCATTATTGGTTATGACATGACAGTGCATTGTACTGATATTTGAACACTTAAAATCAAAGCATTTGTTTTATTTGGAACATCTAAAATTATGTTCTTGTATTTATTTTTGACGAAACATTGCAAAACGAAATCTCTACAGTAATATGTNTCGTTGGAACATCTAAAATTATGTTCTTGTATTTATTTTTGACGAAACATTGCAAAACGAAATCTCTACAGTAATATGTTGCAGCAATTTTTTTAAAAGTAACTTTACTTATACATTACAGTAGCGCCGTGGCTGAAAGCAATACTCTGTTATTCAAAATTCCTCCCCAATAAATATTTTAGAATTCTTGTTGGCTGTACAAGGGGGGCTGACCTCATTAGAAGCAGCTCTTGACGGACTGAATACCCTCTGGAGTTGAGGTCATTTATCAGCCTTCTAGCAGACAACCTGTACACACACTTACGTCGTCTGCTCGTCATTCCACCTCTGCCATTACGCTCTGACAACACGCGATTATCTTTACCCCCCTCCCTTGTATTAAGGCACTAATTAAAAAACACATGTCTGCAAGCGACAACACACGATTTCATCCCTGAGTAAATTCCCGGCAAAGAGATTCAGATTAAGCGCATGAATACTAATGTGAAACTGATCATGGTGTTGCGGAAACCCCCGGGGGAAATAATGATAAATTAGTGGTTTCAGAGCAGTTATATTTTATGTAATATTTGATGGCGGTAATTAATGGACAAACCGCATGACTAACAAAGCATTACATTTGCGTGGACAAACATAATTATTATTTGCATTTTCTTCCCACGGGTAGCATTGTTGTTAAAGTGAGACTTTTAGTGCGCGTTTCCCGCTTTTAACCTTTAACCTTACACGGCGGGGGATTTCAATTAATTTCACGCAGAACAAACTCCTCGTTCACACCAGATGTACTCGGTCTGTCGTAGTATTGGTTGCCGGGTACAGATATGTTGCTGTTTCCAGTCTTCTCCTCTCAATGCCTGTAGGCTCAACGACAGGGTCGAGGGAGGGAGGAGACGATCATACGTTCGACCAAACCCAGATCTTCGCCTTAAAACAGCGCACTCAACCCCGATTTACTAGGGAAGCTAACCCACATTTTCGCACACGGTATACTGGCATCCAGACGACAATACCGTTTAGTAGGTAAAATACATTTTCAGTATGCGTGGAAAAATATTTAATTTACTCTTAGAACGCAGAGATAGGTCACTAAATAGCTGACATGACCTCTCCGCCCCATATTACCTCTACTGTCAACTGGTATGTTGCCCCAATTGTAGACGATAGTTGTGTTTTGAAATCTGGGAAAAGTGGTTTTTCATCAGAGGCGTTCGTTGCTCACTGATGACCAAGGGAGAGTGCCAAAGACGTAATGTATGTTCGTGAAGTAAATAATTAGAAACTTCGATATACTCATTTGTACTTAATAATGTTTACTGAAAAACTTGAGACAGCTTGATTACGCTTGACGTTTGAGTGATCTTTTTACTATTTCAATTATTTCCCTCTTCATACTGTAAATTACTTCAGCTTCGCTATTTAATGTGTTATTGTGTAACTGCCCTTGAAAACTTAACCGTGACTTTCTCTGTTCTATCCGCTGTCATAACCGGATTTAACATCCCAGAAAAAAAAAAGAATGGCTACCTATTAAGGGCAAGAGTTAGCGTAGTCACGTCGCTTTAAAATCGCCGGAATCTCAACACAATATTACAAATTTGTTTTAAACTCCTCGACTAACAATTTTTTGGTGGTTTATAATTTCATTTCGTTTTAGCGAAACTTGTCCGTGATCACGCGTTGCAGTGGGGAGCGAAGCGGGCTGAACGTCTTTTGCGACTCGACCCCGAATAGAGGGACGTGTTTTGTCTGGCCCCTTTCCTGTTTCGTCGTCAAANGACTGGCCCCTTTCCTGTTTCGTCGTCAAACTTGACATTTGCAGGTAAAATGTCAGACGTTTCCTCCCGGACAAGAAATATGACGTCAGCCGCGCATGGCTGGCGGGAATTTAAGCACGCNATCACGCGTTGCAGTGGGGAGCGAAGCGGGCTGAACGTCTTTTGCGACTCGACCCCGAATAGAGGGACGTGTTTTGTCTGGCCCCTTTCCTGTTTCGTCGTCAAACTTGACATTTGCAGTTAAAATGTCAGACGTTTCCTCCCGGACAAGAAATATGACGTCAGCCGCGCATGGCTGGCGGGAATTTAAGCACGCNGTAAAATGTCAGACGTTTCCTCCCGGACAAGAAATATGACGTCAGCCGCGCATGGCTGGCGGGAATTTAAGCACGCCATTGGCGACGAGAAAATTCCTCGACGGCGACTTATCGACAGACGCAATGCCGAGCCGGTGGGAACTATATTTTCACAAGCATCGCTTCCGCTGTCGAAGAGATATACAGGCTGTTCGGACATTAAACGACCAAACTGCGGGAGGTGATTAATTGCCTTATGAAAAAATCAAGTAGAATATTTATACGACTCCGTATACNTAAACGACCAAACTGCGGGAGGTGATTAATTGCCTTATGAAAAAATCAAGTAGAATATTTATACGACTCCGTATACCTAAACAGAATATTAAAGGAGATTTGAGAATGTGAAAATTGGGGTTTGAAAATGTTTTTTCGCTGAATGCCTTGTACATTCTGCCAGCTGCAGGGATGTCGGCGATTTACCCACAGTAGGCTACGTCCCACGCTGTTGAATGGGACACGCACATTTGANAATCAGTTGGAATCACTACACCCCAGACCAAGATGCGCGTTTCCATTAATTGCAAAGTTTCCAGTGTCTTGTGTCCACACGAAGTTCCACGCTCGGCGCTATGCGGCCATGAATGGTTATGTGTAGGGCCAGTGACTTTTCGCGTAAAAATCGGAGCACACGGTAGACTTCCATATTATATACACACCTCAGCTGTTTTTATACCTCCATTGGCTGCTGGTGCCGTGTCCGTCTTTGACCAACCCACTCAGGACTAAGTAACTCCGACACTGAGCCTTCGTGATTCGTGCGCAAACTGTTAACACAGGCCAGAACATTTTTTTAGCCAATCAAAGAAGCTGGACGACCCTACAGTGCTTTGGAATGT
The DNA here is from genome assembly GCA_002778355.1 of Clitarchus hookeri. NCBI lineage: Eukaryota > Metazoa > Arthropoda > Insecta > Phasmatodea > Phasmatidae > Clitarchus > Clitarchus hookeri. Next base: position 287,261 of record NQII01002708.1, on the reverse strand, counting down.
ATCTTTTCTCGAAATCTTTTCGCTAAATATCACTGCATCTACGTATGTATGTCTGCAACATTTAAAGCATAAGTCACCTTTATGCTGCGGACTTTGTAGGCGCTGTACAAGGCATTCGGCAAAAATACGTTTTCAAACCCAATTTTCACATGCCCGTATCTCCTTTAATATTCCGTTTAGGTATACGGTGTCCTGTATATTATCGACTTTATTTTTCATAAGGAATCGCCGCCCGTAGTTTGGGCGTTTATTTTCCGAACATTCTGTATATTTTTTTTTTTCTCTTTCTAGTTCTTAGGTTCTCTTGGATACGCCGGAGCGCACTTAATTTGGGGAACTCCTGACTTTGCACGTTGTTATGATTCTTCCCGTTTTCAGTGCAGTCAGTTTAGTCACACTCGACGAGAAGTGGCGCCTCCAGTACTGACGACGGGTGAGCTGTGGATGTGTGTGGCATTTTGATACGTATGTACTGTTCCACAGAAACACAAGCGAAACCCCGGAACATGTGCGAAACACAAACTCTTTCCTTCCTCTTCCCTTTTCCGTTGTATTATCGTCACATCAGCTTGAAGTCTCGTGCAGACAGCTCGCATTGAACCTGTTCGAGCGGGTCGCGTGCAAACTGAAGACGCGACAACGTCTTGTCAGTAGTGGTGACGCGGACAGCGAAACCACACAAGACGTAGCAAAATAATTTAATAAATGGTGTAAGTAAACTGACAGATTTTTTTTTCTGCCGGGTTTGGCGTTGCGCTATGGAACGCTCGCCTTCCACCAAGGAAAAACCGGGTTGGATTCCCGGCGGGGCTGACCCGGATTTTCGCAAGTGGGAATCGTGCAGGTAGGAGGGTTTTGTCGGGGATATCCCGCTACCCCCGCCCTTTTCATTCCGGAGCTGCTCCATATCCTCCTCGCTTCACCCTCATTGACTCATAACAACCCGTTTTTAGAACCCCAAAAACCTCTTCACTTACCATTTTTATAGGTATTTAGGTGGTTGGAGCACACGTATTATTTTTAATAAGAACTCAATGACTTCCATTGAAGCTTCGATCAAGTGACACCTCCATTTTATTATAAACGTAATCTTTATGGGTACTATACGTATTAGCTGTAATGCAGGAACAAATTAATTTCACGCAAATGTTATTGTACCATTTGCAATATTAAAATTTAAGCACAAATTCACTTTCCCGACTTGATGGTTTTAATCGATGNAAATGTTATTGTACCATTTGCAATATTAAAATTTAAGCACAAATTCACTTTCCCGACTTGATGGTTTTAATCGATGACTGTTAAGTGTCTTAGATATCTGCTCACGAATCGGTGACCCACTTGTGATTGGCAACCGAAAGTTTCGATCACAACTATACGCCGCGAGTAAACAAAAGGAGAGCTGAAGGTGTGCATGATTTCAACTGAGTTGAGAGATATAGGCGGCTCCTAGCTACGAGATCTTGAGAGCCGATGAGGATGAGATGGAGTAGTCGCCGGAATGCAAGGGCGGGGGAATAGGGTGATCCCCGAGAATACCCGCCGACCAGCAGCATCGTCCGGCACGATTCCCACTTGTGAAAATCCGGGAATGACCCGGCCGGGGATTGGAGAGCATGGGCTAGTTAAGTCTGATGTGCGCAGTTTTTTTAATTTTTATTTTTAAAATTTCTTGAGCTCCTTGCTTATAAGACAAAAATACATCTGTTTTAGACGCCATCATTTGGAAAAAATATATGTATGATATTAAGACGTATAATTGATTTTATTTACTCGCCGTCTTCGCTACTCGTATGTTCTCCATGTCGCAGATATAAACAGGTGTATTATTTCAACCACTGCATTTTTTTTTTACTTTTGCTATAAAAATCCTTGTGGCTACTGTTGCAAAAATACTTTTTATAGGACTACCAAAAGTATTTTTTTTGTAAAAAATGCAATATCCAACTAAGTAGGCTTGCAAGACATATATTTGTAATTTTACAAAATATGTGCTTTATATTTTAGCTTAGCGTTATTAAGAAATGGAGACGAGATTATTGTTGGAACTTTGGAAAATTCTGTAATAAATTAAACGGAAGTAAATTTTATTTTCTATAAAATTTTACAATTTTATTGCGACAGTCGTGTTGTGATTGTAAGCAATTTTCCACAAGACCGCTTTATACTACAACGTTAGATTTATTTTTATTATTTAAATAGTGATTTACATACTTGGGAAAGGTGATAACGTTACCTTTTGGGAAGAATCGCGTTTAGTGATTTAAAGAATTACTGCATTTCAGAATGACAATGAAAAGGCCACAGGCTTAGCAAAGTTGCAGTTATACAATAGCAGAATATGTGTGTATATATATATATGTGTATATATATATATATATATATATATGCATGTTTGCGCCCGTATGACAGTTACTGGCTAGAAATGTCTACAAATTATATTTAAAGTTTGTTCGGTTGGTTTCCAAAATTAACTGGGGAAGAAGATGTACATGACTTCTAACGTTTCAAATAAGAAATTTCCCCACGGATATTACTGAATTTACATGAAGGACTGTAACTGTACGCAACAAATATTTTTTATAGTTTAAAATAAATGTGCCGTGTAGAGTGTTAAATAAATCCGCAAGCGAACTGTAAATAGGTCAACTGGGAAATCATGCGAAGGAAACATTCCGCGTCGATGTCACACTTTGTCGTCAGAGAGCGCCGTCGGCGGTGTAACAAGAAAATACGTGCTGCTTCCAGACAAAACAAATGCATATTGTACATCTAGGTGTTGTCGTTTTCATGAGAACCCCCGATACACTGGATGTGTTAACATGAAAATATTTTGAATATGCGCTAGACCTTTGAACGTAAAACTAATAAATTTTAAATTGTTTCAAACAAAAACAAAACAGCTTGTTTGATAATAAGGGCTGTTATTGCATGGAAGTCTAGTAGATATGAGACCATATATAAATATCAGTTATTACCGCGAGCTTTATAAATTGGTAAAACATATCATACTAAGAGTAACATTTGTGCCAATCAAAATTCAACAAACCCTAACCGCTATGTATTATGTGCCGATATTCGAAGAAATGGATTTTCCAGTAGACAGTTGTATTAACGTATAGTGTTGCCCATCCACGAGTATTTGGAACGTTCATGCGTGCGCAGTAAGAAATAAATTTTGAATACGTAGGCCTATAAATGAGAANCATCCACGAGTATTTGGAACGTTCATGCGTGCGCAGTAAGAAATAAATTTTGAATACGTAGGCCTATAAATGAGAAACAGTAGCCTATATGATAATACTAATGTTGCAGGTTGTCAGGTTAATTGATGTCTCGAATTCGTGAGACTACACGGGATAGTATGAAAAACTATTTCATAATTATCTGNTGTTGTCAGGTTAATTGATGTCTCGAATTCGTGAGACTACACGGGATAGTATGAAAAACTATTTCATAATTATCTGTTCTCTTATCTTCGCGTTTAAACATAATTTCATGTTTTGCGCTGGGGCATATTTTTCCAAGCCTTAAATATGCACATCATGCATATACATGCGGAGGCGTGTATCCGAAGTGAACAAGCAATTAATAAGTTAGAGCGCCAGGCAAAGAAGGCAGAAGAGAATGTTCCTGGCGTTATTAAGAGCAAAGGAATGCTGCGCTCGAAACAAATTTTGAAATGGCAAATCTGGACGTGGCGTAAAAAGCATACCGCTGGAGGAAGAATTCGTTGGAGAAATCCTTCATGGAGATACAAGTGTTGTCACCCGTAACAGAGTGCATTTTTTTGCGTAGATCAAGATTTGCACGGTATATGCGAAACCATACGAACTGAAAGCACGACCGAAATATTACATTCTACGAGTGTTATAAAACTAGTCGTAGCACACGGCGAGCGACCAATTGGAAACCAAGCGAACACAAAAACTAGCAAAGTGAAGGAGGCAAGTCTGGAAATAATCCGCATGTCATATTTACAACACAAAAGTTGTACGTTTTTGGCATAAGGGGATTTTGTTGGCGGTGCTGTAAATTCATTCAGACAAATGCCACGTGGGTTTGCACGAAAGTCGGAGGGAGTTATAACCCACCTAGTTGACGGGCGTAAAGCGTGGCTCGAAGTGAAACTGTGGGCAGGGGCATCTAGGAACTACTTATAAGATTCTTTTTAACGTCACCCAAACCATGAAAATTGTCAATCATGCTTTACAATACGTTACGGTGGATTGATTAAAACTGATGTTGAGTTTCCACAAGAAAGTACTATAAACTTAAAATTTTCTTATCACTATGGAGATGCATAAATAAATCTGTACGTTTCTTAAAACAATCTGTTGTGAATTTGCAGTATTTCACTTGTAGTTACAAGAAAATTCTCGGCACCTAGTTTTCAAACAAAGAATTNAATCTGTTGTGAATTTGCAGTATTTCACTTGTAGTTACAAGAAAATTCTCGGCACCTAGTTTTCAAACAAAGAATTGTTTGTGAAACGTACAATTTTTTTTTTTTTACTGTGCAGCTACCAGCCGATTAGGCCATTATTTATGGCGATGGCCTTCGTGGAACCCAGACGCTCGATAAACGTGGGTAATTCCTAACACTACACTGGGCCACACGTAATGCCGTTTTGTGTTACACTGCCGTGCGACGTTTACACCGCTGTGATAGCCAAATACTAAGANAATCTGTTGTGAATTTGCAGTATTTCACTTGTAGTTACAAGAAAATTCTCGGCACCTAGTTTTCAAACAAAGAATTTTTTGTGAAACGTACAATTTTTTTTTTTTTTTTACTGTGCAGCTACCAGCCGATTAGGCCATTATTTATGGCGATGGCCTTCGTGGAACCCAGACGCTCGATAAACGTGGGTAATTCCTAACACTACAGTGGGCCACACGTAATGCCGTTTTGTGTTACACTGCCGTGCGACGTTTACACCGCTGTGATAGCCAAATACTAAGANGTGGGCCACACGTAATGCCGTTTTGTGTTACACTGCCGTGCGACGTTTACACCGCTGTGATAGCCAAATACTAAGAAATTATTCGGAAATTTACCATACCATTGTACACGCTTAGTGAGAAAGCAGGAATGGTAATATTTTCACCTGTATATTCATTGTAGCGTTCCTACATTTGCTCAAGAAACAGTCAAATGCGTACGGAAGTTCCCAACTTTGTATAGTAGCGACGCTGAACGTTCCTATATAAGGGAGCTTGATGTGTGGTATTATTACCATGTAGCATACAGGTTAAAAACTTCCATTACCGTTTAGGATTTTTACCAGAAATTTTGTTTACAGTGCACGCACTNAGCATACAGGTTAAAAACTTCCATTACCGTTTAGGATTTTTACCAGAAATTTTGTTTACAGTGCACGCACTAATACGCAGACGTGGTCCCTGCCGGAGTGTATCACGGTACAAAGTAACATAACATAGATACGCGTGCTCAAGTTCTTAGCATATTGACCTTTACTGGAGTCATGGTAACATGTCCCCACATTTCACAGGTCACTCCAGGACCAGTCATGCTCGTTAGTTATACTGTTCACTTTTCNCATGGTAACATGTCCCCACATTTCACAGGTCACTCCAGGACCAGTCATGCTCGTTAGTTATACTGTTCACTTTTCGACTGTTGTCCAGATTAAAACTAGCCTGGTCGTCTATTAAAAACTAGGCGTTGCGAAATAATCGGTTCCTATTATACTATCCACCGCCATACATGATCTCCTGAATCTGTATTATTGTATTGGGCCGCGCTTGTCTTTACGGCGATTGTGGCGTCAAGCGCCGGGTGCGATTTTCAACACACTGCAGCGACAAGCGCATTCAAAAAGGGGAACGGGAGTACTCCCAGAAAACTTGCAGGACGCTAATGGCAAAAAAATACACCAGGAAGTCGCCAGCAAAATGCTTCCCGGAAAGCATAGCGCACTCAACCTAAAACCCAACAGAGATCACGCACGCATGGTCGGCGTGTCAGAAGCAGAAGCTTCCATTCGCCTGCTTCACGCGCCAGGCACGTGAAGTACGACGCACGGAGATGAAAGAAGCAAAAAAATGGCGCTGGATTAATTCATTCTTTCAACTGAAACACGCGTATTACATGATCACGAAAGTAACTTTTTGAAGTTATACTTTTGGCACGTTGAGGGTCAAAGTTTAGCGTGCAACGGAAGTTGCGCGCGCACAATGTAACGAAATTCGACAGTGGACGTGGTAGGGTCCCGGATATAGTTATATTGTTTGGCTATGTTAGCAGGATTGTTATGGGAAAAAATTTTAACACAATTTTTGAAAACAGTAAAAACAAATATGTTGATTTACTGAAATGTACAATTTTATTTTAGTCATGCCAAAGAAGTATAACTTCTAACGCGCGTACATAGTACACACACCCATTTTTTTCAAGCAACATTANTTTTAGTCATGCCAAAGAAGTATAACTTCTAACGCGCGTACATAGTACACACACCCATTTTTTTCAAGCAACATTATCAAAATATAATATAAAAAAACATTCCGCCTACACTATAATTTTTTATCGTAGTTGATAATGCGTGTAATTTTGGTTTGTAGATCGCAGTTAGGTTGCTGATGTGTAATCAAAGGCGTGACATGAGNTTTTAGTCATGCCAAAGAAGTATAACTTCTAACGCGCGTACATAGTACACACACCCATTTTTTTCAAGCAACATTAACAAAATATAATATAAAAAAACATTCCGCCTACACTATAATTTTTTATCGCAGTTGATAATGCGTGTAATTTTGGTTTGTAGATCGCAGTTAGGTTGCTGATGTGTAATCAAAGGCGTGACATGAGNCAGTTGATAATGCGTGTAATTTTGGTTTGTAGATCGCAGTTAGGTTGCTGATGTGTAATCAAAGGCGTGACATGAGGAAATCTAGTTCCATGGAGAAGATTGCAAGGCCTGAAAGAGTCCGTTTCAGTAGTCCCGTACACTTTGCTTCCCGCTACAGGAGTCCATGTTCGCTCTACAGTGGAACCGAGTCCCTATTTTTCACACGTGGGAAAAGTCACGGACTTTACCCATACCGTGTAGGTTTTCTCTTGCCTTTCCCAGTAGCGCTATGCACTCAGCTGTTTCTTCATCGTAGTGCGTGTTTTTCTGTCTCGGCTCCACGGAAGGTGGCAGCCTAAGTATTTTTCAACAAAGGCAGACTATAAGACTTGACTCATATGCCACAAATAAGTATNCACGGAAGGTGGCAGCCTAAGTATTTTTCAACAAAGGCAGACTATAAGACTTGACTCATATGCCACAAATAAGTATAATAAAATAAACAAAAAAAAAACGCCCTGTAATAACTACACATATAAACTTCAAATACTTAAAAGGGAGGGGGAGTGCGTGTATGCGTATTAATTTTTTTTTACTCGAACAGATCGATATTTGTTATGTGTTATTATGAATACACATTAACCTAAAAAAAATTTTTTATAAATGAAAGCTTTTCCACAGTCATTTCTACGGATGCCACCGCGATTCCAGTGGGAACTTTGGGAGTACTTACTGATATTGAACACCAACGTCCCCGCATTCCCTACACTCACATAATTACGTTGAACCTGCAGTGCTCCATTTTCACATGTCAGGGGTGGTATCTCTGGAGAAGGGAACCCAGGGTCTTCAGAATCACGCCGCCTTCTCCTTTGGAGCTGGTGGCAGAAACTCGAACCAGCGTCTGTAGCTTCAGCAACTTGCCACGGCCGGAGGAAAGCTTTTTCCCGAAATCGGCGAAGAACAGATCGAGGTGATTCATTGCAGGGAGAGGGCGGTGTTCAATAGGCAACATGCCAACACGAAGGAAAGGAAAAAGGAGCCCCCTGAAGCGCTGATGCTAACGCAGAACCCAAACAGTGCAGTGGCACGTGTGATGTAAGCAGACCGCTGATGTAAGCGAATGTTGAGTCTTTTTTCTTTTAACCGCTGAGCTATTTCAGTGGGAATTTTCTCGACTCTTTCTTTGGGTCAAAGGAGTGTGGGTCGAGTAAGTACTCTAGGAAAGTCTTGGCGGGCAACTGAAAAGGTAGTGCTACAGTTATGCTGGTATATCACCGATGCAAACTAGGTAAAAAATAATTCAGGTTGACTAAAGTAGAGATTTCTCAAGGTGGAAAATGTGACTGACGTTTCAGATGGCTCGTGAGATTGCTAGAGGTACACAGCTACGGTTTCTTCACACTTTTAAAATCAGACTTTTGAAAAATCACCCTATGTATGACGTATTTGGTTGTTCCTAGATATGCCGTTTGTCTCAAGCGTTTTATACTTGTTAATATAAAAGTATCTTATTTTTGGTTAAATTGAACTTTCGCTTATAAATTGTCTGTAAATTATAATATTTTATTTATAATTAATATGAATAAAAACAGGGAGAAAACAGGTGCGTTGGTAATGCCTAGAAAGCAATGGTTTTTATTTTGCAGAATATTATTAAACTAGGTGCGCGCAAATGCGTTGCGTTTTTCCTTTGGTGTAATTTTGTAGACTCGGTTAAGCTTTGTTTGCATGTGGCGAAGGATTACCGTGGAAGTAGAACTTTAGTAGGGTCTCAGAAAAGTTGTATGTACCCGCGAATGTAATCTATACAGAATATTTCATCGCTTCATGTCGTGAATAGACAACAGTTGCCCTTTGTAGCCTGAAAATAGTTCATCGTATCCGGCATTTAACTCAAGGTATCTTACCACAGAATGCTAATGATAGTTTATATCAGTTGCTTACTGCTTTTAATGTCCGGCATGATATTCTTGGTCAAATTAAACGACAGATGTCTACTCCATGTTTACACCCGTGTATTTTGTTTGGATCGTGCTCTTGACAACAATATCGGCGTGAGCCGCTGTCGGGTTTGTTAGTTTACACTCTAGCCGCCATACGCTCTACGGACCATTCATCGTTACTTCCAACGTTTCTGAAGTCCTGCTCAAGTACCACTTTCAAGCTGTTCTTCCAACTCATACGAACGAGGCATAACTAAGTCTGGAAAATTACACCTAAGGGACAAGGCGCTGTACTTGTGCGCACTCAGTTTTAGAAATTTTTGATTCGAAACTAAATTAACTATGTCTTTATTAGGCATAACCAACACATATATTTTCTCCCTGTTTTTATAAATTAATTATTGTAATACATAGATAATATTTAAGTAAAAGTTTAAATTAACCTAAAATTAGATACTTTTATTTTAACAGAAGTGTGCAACACTTGTGATACATGGCATATTTAGGAAGCAAGAAAACACGTCACGTATAGGGTAATTGTTCAAAGTTACGATTCAAAAAGTTTGAAGATACTTTGAATACACTGTATCTNTACGAACGAGGCATAACTAAGTCTGGAAAATTACACCTAAGGGACAAGGCGCTGTACTTGTGCGCACTCAGTTTTATAAATTTTTGATGTGAAACTAAATCAACTATGTCTTTATTAGGCATAACCAACACACATATTTTCTCCCTGTTTTTATAAATTAATTATTGTAATACATAGATAATATTTAAGTAAAAGTTTAAATTAACCTAAAATTAGATACTTTTATTTTAACAGAAGTATGCAACACTTGTGATACATGGCCTATTTAGGAAGCAAGACAACACGTCACGTATAGGGTAATTGTTCAAAGTTACGATTCAAAAAGTTTGAAGATACTTTGAATACACTGTATCTAGCTAGACTTTAGTGTCTTTGGCCGAGAAAGCTTCCATACGGCAGTATTCGGGACTACTCGGCACAAAGGCAGTTCAGGGTCCCCTAGACGTTGTAGCGCTTCGACCTGCTGCCGGCCAGTTCCGCGCTTGCTCGGCAGGTGGGAGTAGTGGGGCGATGGGTTTTGCGGGAACAACCCCCTGAGTCAGTGGATATAGACGTCTATGG
>NQII01002708.1:261133-277240 GCA_002778355.1 Clitarchus hookeri | reverse complement strand
GGGGGGGGGGGAGGAAATGAGCGCTTGGTATTTGGGGCGATAGCATCGCTGGAGACTACAGCGGCGGCTATTAGTGCCAAATGGCGCGCATATCCTGCGCGCATAACCCCTTCCCCACGGCCGGCATTGGTGCGCCATAAATCACGACTGACGATGTGGCAACAGTGTCAGCGAGCTGTGGGGTCACGAGGGGAGGGTCGAAGCCCCCCTCCCACCCCCTTCATGACTGATGGCACGTTATCTGGACCCGCGGGGGCTCGGTCGCCTCATTATCGACAGTTTGGGCCGGCGATCGATCGACCGATCGCAGAATATTGAGACGACGCGGACTCTCCTCCGGGGGATAACGAACTGGCTTGTGGCGGCCGAGTAGTGACAGGTCGCGCGGCGTATCGATCCCGCTCCTTTCTGGAGTTGTTTACCGGACTGCGCGATAAACCTGCCGGCGCTGGAATTTTTTTTTTTGAGTTGGCCACCCTGTTTGCGATTATCGATTGTCGATATTGTCATTGCGGAGATAGGTGATTACCATCAGACAGAAAGGACAAAGAGGACCGAACCTCCCGATTAAGAAGGTCTCCTTGCTACTTAGCAGTCTAGACGCAGGTATCTCTCGTTTGTTTATGTGTTTTTTTATTCCGAAAGTACCCTTATACCGCACTAGCTATTGAAATTACACAGCAGTACATTCCTAACGTCTGAACCACGAACTTATAATTACGTCACATACTTAATTCCACTAAATTTTGAAAAGTAAATTACGTGACAAATAAGGGTTCTAGTTAAGTCGTTAAGGCTGTACTGCATTGTAAGGGCAATAGCTATTTGGGTGTATAGGTACTTTCGGAATTTTCGTTTTAACAAAAATATAGAAAAACCAAGTAGTCCTATCCAATACAACAGGGAAATCTATCCGGCAATTGGGCGCGAACTATCATAGGTCACCACACTAGCGTGAAGTCTTAAGATTTTATTCGGTCTCGTCATCACCTGGTGCTTTTGACCTGCGTAGCAAGTTGTCGCACATATGATCTATATTTCTTCACTTCTTTACTTTCAATCAATATTCACCACACATTACTTCGACATCCGTTCATTCATCTCTTTGTTGGCCTTCCCTGAGATTTGAACAAGAGGTAAGTTCATTGGTTCATTGAGTTTTGCAGTGTGAAGTACAGACCAAAAATTGCCTACTCTTGCGCAGTGTACACTGGGGTCAGTAGATAGATAACGAGAGATCTGGTACAGGCTGCAGGCTTCGGAGCCTCGGAGCTCATGGCAACTGGCAGAGGACCAGATGTGACCTTGAACTTTGAACTTGGAATTACTCATATTTCTAGAAATTCCCTCAAAATTTCCCGAATTTCCCTTGAAATCTGCTAAAGTTCCTGCAAAAATTTTCCATACATACATTTTCATGAGTCACTCAGTCTAAAAATAGCATGACCTTGTTTCAAGAATCTTACAGTTCACGCTCTCGTCATTCAACCTTGGTACTTAATGCTCTGTCATTCCATACCACCATCTTTTCCCCCCTGGAATTTTTCAGTTCGTGCTCTGTCATTCTATGCTACCAACTTGTTTCAAGAATGTTCCAGTTCATGCTCTGTCATTCCNAATTTTCCATACATACATTTTCATGAGTCACTCAGTCTAAAAATAGCATGACCTTGTTTCAAGAATCTTACAGTTCATGCTCTCGTCATTCAACCTTGGTACTTAATGCTCTGTCATTCCATACCACCATCTTTTCCCCCCTGGAATTTTTCAGTTCGTGCTCTGTCATTCTATGCTACCAACTTGTTTCAAGAATGTTCCAGTTCATGCTCTGTCATTCCACCTCGACATTTTGTGTCCAGACATGACATAGGTACCAGCACTAAGGCATGTGTTTTGATAGTGTTGGGAGTAAAAATAACACGTGGGCAGTGACCTCCGTACAGGTAGCCAGTAGTTTCACCTACACCGGGGAGAACTGAAATCTATGTTGGTCTGCTGTGCTGTTTGAGTAGTCTACGAGTACTCTATGACTGTTGAAATTAACAATCGGTAGATTAGAAATATTGCATGTAGCATATGTGGTGATGTGGTACACATATGTTCCCCTCAGCTGATTTTTTTATACGCCTCGGTACAGAGTATTAATTTGTGAGACTTTTATGTTCATATGCGAACTATCTCAGTGTCTTTCGTTGAAACGAAGCGGGAAGTAATGATTGCTAGCAGCCCATCGTACTGTAGTGTAGATGAGGTTCGATCTGCGACTTAATAATCATTTATTTAAACTAATGGTAAAGCGCACACGAAAAGTCCCGCATCAGTACACTTTTTTAGCTGTAAAAAAAGTTGTAGTTTATCAAATATTTTTAAAACCAGCCACGTTTCCTTGTTACGCGTATAAGCTGCTTGCACATAAGCTGATTCCGCGTATAAGCTGCTTCCATATATACTTTCGAATTTTTCAATCATAGGTGTTCCTATTTAATTCAATATGAGGTCGGGATATAGTCTTGCAGTCGTCGGTTCCGATAAAGTTGAATTCACCTTAAAAATATGCGACAGAAGACACGCAATGCAGTATACTTAGGTCTCTTAAGTTTTAAAAACTTAAGAACTAAATAGATAAAATAATTTTATTTATACGTATATTTGTACGTACAATCATTTTCGAACAAGTTTTGAGAATATTCGCGACCGACGACATATTATGCACTATTATGTTTGAAAAACTTGTCACAACAATTTAGACATTCCTCTTTTAATACAATGTAGAAACTATCATAGGGAGGCAAGTAATGTACAATTCTGCTTTCATATTCGAACTTCTTTTTAAAAAAATTATGTACTGTTGATACATCACACAATATATGTTNGTACAATTCTGCTTTCATATTCGAACTTCTTTTTAAAAAAATTATGTACTGTTGATACATCACACAATATATGTTAAATATTTTTATAAATAACTTTTTTATAATTATATGGGCACTTAACATATTATTCATAAATTTCTTCAAAATAAACATGGTTGTAGACATGTCATGTGCTATAGTTAACTTTAAAAATCTTTTATAAAAGGCTTAAGGCTTTATTGTCCACATCACCTTAATCGAAGTCAGGAGTAATACCGGTGATGTGAATTTGTTGACTATATCTTGAATGGTGGTATTATGGCTGTCAGCTAAGCTCACGAGAAGGTTNATACCGGTGATGTGAATTTGTTGACTATATCTTGAATGGTGGTATTATGGCTGTCAGCTAAGCTCACGAGAAGGTTATAGGGATAGCTTACCGCATTTCCTTGATTGACTTCAGGACCTGTAGCTGTGATAAATATTTGACAGCTATAACTTAAATGGTTCGAAAATGGTGACCAACTGTAACAAGAAGGCTTAGGGCATAACTTGCATTATCAACTTAATCTAGGACACGAGTGGTATATATGATGACTATAGCTTTAATGGATAGAAAATGGTAGTCAGCTATGCTTATATGAAAGCTTAATGGATAATTGACCACATGGCTCTGATCTGAATTTTATGGCTATAACTTCGAGGAACGGAAAATGGTGTCAATTTACGCTTACAAAAAGGTTTAAAGCACAATTAAATTTTCATCTTTGTTAAACTTGTATTAGTCTGATATGTTCCAATTTCCATGTGTCTAAATCCATCAGTCGTTGAATGATATCCAGCTGTGCTTATAAGCTCGTGCGTGTCCGACATAGACATAATGCGCTTAAAACACTACCTGAGGTAAGGCAACTACGGTTCTGTATTCGTGACTCAGGCTCATTACATAATCAATTTTTAAAAAACCTGTAATCATGCCTATGCCAACTAAAGTCAATATGGCAACGAACACATGCGAATAACCAAAGTTTATGGCGTCACATTAGCATTCGACTCGAAAACACTAGCACGAAAATATACAACACTTGATATATTTACGCACACAATTATATGCTTATAAAATTCAATATCGTGCTGGTCATTGCCTCATAATTACATTTTCAAAAATAATGTTTTGTAACTTTTTGAAAAAACGAATTCGTAGACATGCTAAATTTAAAGTTAAATACAAATCTATTTATTTTAATACATGTCATTTATTTATAAACTTATGCTTTTCATAATCTATGGTTGTGGTATCATATTCTACAAATCAGACTGAGAAATACGAATCCACAGACACATTGCTCGGCATAATGTTTTCTGCAAGTTTAAAAGTTAAATAAATTATATTTCATTATATACATAACATTTATATATAAAAATATTGTTTTTTTGATATATTTAATGTTATGTATTTCCTCTCGTGTCGAATAGTCATGTCTATACTGTTGCTAAGTTATGTTAATAATAAATTCAGAGTACTGGTTATAACTATAAAAATGTATAGTCATTTTCATTGTCTTGTCAAAATGAGCGCTGCATGAGTTAACATAACGAACACATGCCTCTCAAATAGACATACCCATACCTTTAATATTTCTGTAAATAATTTCCATATATATATTTTTTATGTATACATTATTTAAACTTGTGCTGGCTCCTATTTCATGTCTAGAAATAATATGTTGAGGTGGAATGACAGAGCAGAAACTCAAACATTCTTGAAACAATATGGTGGCATAGAATAACAAAGCAAGTATGGGGGTTTTTGAGCTCAATTTTAAGGTCAGAGGTCAAGGTCAACTGACATGGCAGATGGATCCAGGGCTCCGAACCCTGCATCCTGTATACATCATTTAAACGTGTGCTGGCACCTATGTCATGTCTAGAAACAATATTTCTAGGTAGAATGACAGCATGAACTGGAACATTTTTGAAACACTGTGATAGCATGGAATGATAAAGCATAAACTGGAAATTTCAGAAACAAGATGTTGGCATGGAATGACGGAGCATGAAGTGCCAAGGCAGAATAACTGAGTATGAACTGGAACATTTTTGATACAAGAGCATGCTATTTTTACTCAGTGACTCATGAAAACGTATGTAAGGAAACTTTTTGCAGGAATTTTTTCAGATTTGGAGGGAAATTCGGGAAATTTTGAGGGAAATTCTAGAAATGTTAAGTGTTTTAGAGGTCAAAGATCAAGGTAAATGTCACCTCTGGTCGTCTGCCAGATGCCACTGTTGTTCCTCAGCCAAATGCAACCACTGATCCTCTGCTAGATGCTATGGGCTCCGAGGCTCCGAAACCTGCAGCCTGTGCCAGGTCTCTCATTATACGAGATGTGTTAAAAAAATAAGGTGACTTTGCAAATTTCGATGGCTACATACATTCGATTATCGATTGCTTTTATTGTTATGTTGGTACACATGTCCCCCAACATATGTTGACATTATCAGCCATTTTGCATAGTTAGTTTATTTGTGACAGATATAAAGGTTAGACGTGTTTTGGTGTGCTTGGCGATTTTTTACTATCGCAAACAATGGATCAAAGAATCTGTATTAACAACACCNACGTGTTTTGGTGTGCTTGGCGATTTTTTACTATCGCAAACAATGGATCAAAGAATCTGTATTAACAACACCGTAAGCATGCCTCAGTCACCGTATTCACCGGACGTGGCCCCCTGCGACTTGTTCCTGTTCCCAAAACTGAAGAGACCCATNATACCGGTGATGTGAATTTGTTGACTATATCTTGAATGGTGGTATTATGGCTGTCAGCTAAGCTCACGAGAAGGTTCTAGGGATAGCTTACCGCATTTCCTTGATTGACTTCAGGACCTGTACCTGTGATCAATATTTGACAGCTATAACTTAAATGGTTCGAAAATGGTGACCAACTGTAACAAGAAGGCTTAGGGCATAACTTGCATTATCAACTTAATCTAGGACACGAGTGGTATATATGATGATTATAGCTTTAATGGATAGAAAATGGTAGTCAGCTATGCTTATATGAAAGCTTAATGGATAATTGACCACATGGCTCTGATCTGAATTTTATGGCTATAACTTCGAGGAACGGAAAATGGTGTCAATTTACGCTTATAAAAAGGTTTAAAGCACAATTAAATTTTCATCTTTGTTAAACTTGTATTGGTCTGATATGTTCCAATTTCCATGTGTCTAAATCCAGCAGTCGTTGAATGATATCCAGCTGTGCTTATAAGCTCGTGCGTGTCCGACATAGACATAATGCGCTTAAAACACGACCTGAGGTAAGGCAACTACGGTTCTGTATTCGTGGCTCAGGCTCATTACATAATTAATTTTTAAAAAACCTGTAATCATGCCTATGCCAACTAAAGTCAATATGGCAACGAACACATGCGAATAACCAAAGTTTATGGCGTCACATTAGCATTCGACTCGAAAACACGAGCACGAAAATATACAACACTTGATATATTTACGCACACAATTATATGCTTATAAAATTCAATATCGTGCTGGTCATTGCCTCATAATTACATTTTCAAAAATAATGTTCTGTAACTTTTTGAAAAACGAATTCGTAGACATGCTAAATTTAAAGTTAAATACAAATCTATTTATTTTAATACATGTCATTTATTTATAAACTTATGCTTTTCATAATCTATGGTTGTGGTATCATATTCTACAAATCGGTCTGAGAAATACGAATCCACAGACACATTGCTCGGCATAATGTTTTATGCAAGTTTAAAAGTTAAATAAATTATATTTCATTATATACATAACATTTATATATAAAAATATTGTTTTTTTGGTATATTTAATGTTATGTATTTCCTCTCGTGTCGAATAGTCATGTCTATACTGTTGCTAAGTTATGTTAATAATAAATTCAGAGTACTGGTTATAACTATAAAAATGTATAGTCATTTTCATTGTCTTGTCGAAATGAGCGCTGCATGAGTTAACATAACGAACACATGCCTCTCAAATAGACATACCCATACCTTTAATATTTCTGTAAATAATTTCCATATATATATATTTTTTATGTATACATTATTTAAACTTGCGCTGGCTCCTATGTCATGTCTAGAAATAATATGTTGAGGTGGAATGACAGAGCAGAAACTCAAACATTCTTGAAACAATATGGTGGCATAGAATAACAGAGCAAGTATGGGGGTTTTTGAGCTCAATTTTAAGGTCAGAGGTCAAGGTCAACTGACATGGCAGATGGATCCAGGGCTCCGAACCCTGCATCCTGTATACATCATTTAAACGTGTGCTGGCACCTATGTCATGTCTAGAAACAATATTTCTAGGTAGAATGACAGCATGAACTGGAACATTTTTGAAACACTGTGATAGCATGGAATGATAAAGCATAAACTGGAAATTTCAGAAACAAGATGTTGGCATGGAATGACGGAGCATGAAGTGCCAAGGCAGAATAACTGAGTATGAACTGGAACATTTTTGATACAAGATCATGCTATTTTTACTCAGTGACTCCTGAAAACGTATGTAAGGAAACTTTTTGCAGGAATTTTTTCAGATTTGGAGGGAAATTCGGGAAATTTTGAGGGAAATTCTAGAAATTTTAAGTGTTTTAGAGGTCAAAGATCAAGGTAAATGTCACCTCTGGTCGTCTGCCAGATGCCACTGTTGTTCCTCAGCCAAATGCAATCACTGATCCTCTGCTAGATGCTATGGGCTCCGAGGCTCCGAAACCTGCAGCCTGTGCCAGGTCTCTCATTATACGAGATGTGTTCAAAAAATAAGGTGACTTTGCAAATCTCGAGGGCTACGTACATTCGATTATCGATTGTTTTTATTGTTATGTTGCTACACATGTCCGCAACATATGTTGACATTATCAGCCATTTTGCATTGTTAGTTTGTTTGTGACAGATATAAAGGTTAGACGTGTTTTGGTGTGCTTGGCGATTTTTTACTATCGCAAACAATGGATCAAAGAATCTATATAAACAACACCGTAAGCATGTCTCAGTCACCGTATTCACCGGACGTGGCCCCCTGCGACTTGTTCCTGTTCCCAAAACTGAAGAGACCCATGGAAAGACGGAGGTTTACCACGATTGAGGAGATAAAGACCTGGGAGATTTCAATGCCATACCAAAATGCGCATATCATAAGTGCTTCAAGGATTGGCAAAACGCGCTGGCACAAGTGTATTATATCTGAGGGGATTACTTTGAAGGGGACAAAATAGATATTGATGAATACAGAAATATTTATCGAGACAAAGTCACAAAATAATAAGTCACCTTATTTTTTGAACAACCCTCGTATATCTATTGTGGTCAGAATGGGTTTAACACGGATCTTCGCACTTGTAAAACTTGCCGTTGGCCGGTGAGTTTTCACGAGGTACCACCGTTTCTCAAGACATTTTATTCTGTCTATGCTCCGTCTTCGTTTCGCTTAAGCCTTCGTCACCGCTGAAGACCTTCGCTGTTATCACTTCCTACATTCTAAGCCCGAATCAGTGATATCAATCAGTAAAATAACATCCACTGAAAGTAATTTGATAAGCTACTGCTGACCGGCGAATCAAGCAAATTAACTGGGACAAGTTAATCACAGCAGTGGGATTCTTGAAATTCAATGGAAATCACAAATAAATCAGTGAAATTCAGCCACAATATTAATTTTTTATCTGGCACTGATTATCATTCGCGCAATTTTTACTGTTTTCACTGATTCGGCTATATTCTCACTGTTTCAAATTTAGAGTGTAGATCACTCTCACCCGTCTCCGGAATTTTGAAAGTATTACACTGGGCTGTGTTCTACGTCGCGTCACATGCGAGTTTGTATACAGCCATTGCGACCATACTTTTGTTATTTTAACGAGGCGCTCTTAGCCATTAACGACCATTCCGCGCCCCGGCCGCCCAGTCGGTGGGGGAGAGGGATCACGCCCTCTCAACGCAGACATGACCAGCGCTCACTTACGTCGACCAGAACCGGAGCCCCGTTCTGATTCATAAGCTCAACACAAGGCCTGAGATCCTCGTACTTAGATTACGAAGTGTGTGGTCTGGCCGGAGCACTACCCACACCCCTGACGTAATCTCGGGGACGCCCCCGGAGCAGTGCCCTGCTCACCGCCCGGCTCTTCAACAAGAGGGGGAGTATCTCCGAGCCTCCTCCAGCTTATAAGAATGGACAAGCTAAACATCCGGGTGTATCGCGAACTCTAAACCACACACACCATCAAACTGTCCGCAACACCTTTCGCCAATCAACTCCTGGAGACTTACTTACCGGGTGACAGTCCAGTCAACTGGGAATATTACAGCCAATCAGACACGAAGCTCCATCTACAGGACCTCGCCCACATCAAAGCAACCGCTAAGCCATTCGTATTCTCTGTGTTGTCTACTCGCGGTTTCTTCATACTTTCTCAATCAACCCTTTGGAAAAATCACCCCATGTATGACGTCTTCGGTTGTTTTTTAAATATTCCACTTATCACAATCGTTGTTTACTTGTGTTAACATAAAAGTATATTATTTTTGTTCAAATTGAACTGTCACTTGTATTCTACCCATAAATGATAATATTTAATTTTATAATTTCCCTTTGGAGTAATTTTATAGTCTTTGTTAAGCTTTGTTTGCATGAGGCGGAGGAATATCAAGGAAGCAGAACCTCAGCAGGGCTTCTGAAAAGTTGGAAGTAACCGTGAATGGACTATACGTACACATATTCTGGCTTCTCGTCATGCTTGGCTTCGAGTTTCATAATGGCCGACTCCCNGACCTCGCCCACATCAAAGCAACCGCTAAGCCATTCGTATTCTCTGTGTTGTCTACTCGCGGTTTCTTCATACTTTATCAATCAACCCCTTGGAAAAATTACCCCATGTATGACGTCTTCTGTAGTTTTTTAAATATTCCACTTATCACAATCGTTGTTTACTTGTGTTAACATAAAAGTATATTATTTTTGTTCAAATTGAACTGTCACTTGTATTCTACCCATAAATGATAATATTTAATTTTATAATTTCCCTTTGGAGTAATTTTCTAGTCTTTGTTAAGCTTTGTTTGCATGAGGCGGAGGAATATCAAGGAAGCAGAACCTCAGCAGGGCTTCTGAAAAGTTGGAAGTAAANCAAGGAAGCAGAACCTCAGCAGGGCTTCTGAAAAGTTGGAAGTAACCGTGAATGGACTATACGTACACATATTCTGGCTTCTCGTCATGCTTGGCTTCGAGTTTCATAATGGCCGACTCCCTGCTCAAATTTGACATCTCGTAACCGGTTCGGCGTTTCTGCATGCGTGCGTGGGCCCCATAACGTACACGGCTGTAGCGAACCTGCGATTAACTGTTCGCCATAAATGGAGGAGGCTCCCACCATATCGGGATTGTGGGTTTTTTTTTTTGCCCCATGTCTGTGTTGCCAGTAATAATAATTTCTAAAGTGCGCTTCTTGATCGCAGTCTGCAATATTTTTCAGTGGAGAGTCAACTCGCCTCTACCTACCTCTACCACACAGCCAGTAGCAAACGAAGTGTATCAAATTGCAGTGACGTGATTTTCGATCATATTTTACAATTAACATGGCTATAACAATGAAAAGTAAAGAATTTTCCCAAACCTTTGAGATACCAAAACATTGGAAACATGGCAAGACTCTTCATGTTATAAGAAAGACGTACGCAATTCTTGCCTTTCAATATTTTACTCATTTTATACTGGAATGCCCACTGTGTATGTTAATAAAGCCATATTTCTGGAATCTTAAATTGGCGAACAGTACGTTACTCTCAGACTCACAGCATATTTCTTAACCACTTCTCACCAGCAACCGTAACATTTTAATTCAGTCTGAAAGAGGTTCAGAAATATACAGAAAGCTGCTTTCCAAATGTCAGATTGCATGTATTTCAAGATTCGTGTTTTCGTGCATCTTATTAATTCTGGTTTTCACTACTTGTTTTTTCTTCTTCTTCCCAAGTAGCAATCTGTTGTTGGCAGACCAATCGATACGTGTTATTAGTTTTCAATTATTATTGACTTGTGCAACTGGTGGAAGCCGTGAACAAATTTTTCCCGAGCAGATATTGCCACAATTCTTTATCCATTTTTCTACGTAATACTTTAATTGACTTCCCAGC
Organism: Clitarchus hookeri; assembly: GCA_002778355.1. NCBI lineage: Eukaryota > Metazoa > Arthropoda > Insecta > Phasmatodea > Phasmatidae > Clitarchus > Clitarchus hookeri. Next base: position 266,187 of record NQII01002708.1, on the reverse strand, counting down.
GGCATTAGTTGCCTATTCCGGGGTTACGTGTACCTGTTGGGTTAACTCTGCCCCACTCAAAAGATTTGTAGTGGTGCTATTTGGCAAAGAAACAGAGAACTCTAGCTAGGTATTTAAAGTTTTAGGTATTTTCTACTTATGTAATGCTTACTACCCTTACCAAATGCACCAAAACAAAGATTTTGAGTTGCGTAATGTTACACCTGTGCAATGTAAACATTTTTTTTGTATATTTACAAAGAATTATTTGGAAACTATTTCCCAAAGGCATTTTCGTAACACTACATATAATTTAGAGTGTTTTTTTTTTACAAAACCATAATGTGGTATGTGTAAAACTAGCGCCTTATTTTAACAATCAAACGTTGTGCAAACTATTTGCCAAAGGCATTTTTGTAACACCACATATAATTTAGAGTGATTTTCAGAAAACAATAGTGTGGTATAAGTAAAACTAAAGCCTTACTTAAACCATTAAACGTTGTCAACTTTCAGTTTGTTATAAATATTAAGCTACATTATCATTTTTTATTGTGCATTTGAGAGACTTGAGCGGCTCTTAACAACGAGGTCTTGAGAACCGATGAGGATGAAATGAGATGAGAATGGAGCGGCGCCGGAATGCAAGGGCAGGGGAAACGGGAGATCACCGACCAAACCCGCCGATCAGCGGCATCGTCTGGCACGATTCCCACTTGCGAAAATCCGGGAGTTACCCGGCCGGGAAACGAACCCGGTTCGCCTTTGCGGGAGGCGAGCAGACAGTCTATCCGCTCACCCACTCTGCCCCTTTTTAAATGTTTAAATAGACAATATTTTTGAGCTGTAGAGTTACAAGAAAATCTTCGGAAATCAGTTTCCAGAGAATTGTTTATGACAAGTACAGGAATTGTTTACTGTGTAGGAGCGAGGTAACTCCGGTTGATGGTACCTATAGCGCCGCGGATGTGACATTGCGTCGTGTGTGCGGTTTGGTTTTTTTTTTTTCCCCTGCAATTGGCTTGACGCGACCTCGCGAGCAGAGGACATCCAATAGGCGCGTGGGACGCATTAACTCGTGTCGAGCGCTGCGATCGCCCGGTCGTGCGAACATGTATTTTTGTTGTGGAACAGGTTTCCTTGCGTGCGAAACTGCGTCCCATCGCGTTTATTTATTCACTGTTTGTGTTTTTTTTTTAACGGTTATAAACGCCGTCCGAACATGAGGGTTGTTCGGTGGCAATGAACCGCAGGGGTCCCGAACCATCCGCCAAATGTTATTGAAGTAACGTGAATGTTCGCCATGCCGTTATTTCCGACATCTGCGGCACGCCCACGCGTAGAGAACTATTTCGATACGAAAACTTGCGCACTGGCGATCTGCGGCTTATTAAACGCTTTCCTAAGCGTAGTTTTTTTCCTTTTGCCTTTTTTAAGAACGTTCCTATGAAAATTACAACTTTTTTTTTGGTCGACATAAGAAGCCAGCTTGAGTATTAAAACAGAACTGTTAGGTCTGATTTTATGCCAAATAATAACGCCAATTTTGCAGGCCCCTAAGCTAAGGCAACTGGAGTCAGATTGTTAATATTGTATACGCTTTTCAGTAAGTTTTTCTGTGACACTAAAGTATTTTTTCTCGAATAATTCGACCTACTTATTTGAATCGCTCATGAATACTATTCACTAGGTTCATACACTGTAAAAAAAATCAGTAATATTTCTTGAAATTCTTTGGAAACCGGTTGCCGGAGATATTTTCGTAAAAGTACACTGTGAAAAAGGAATTGTTGAANGAGTCAGATTGTTAATATTGTATACGCTTTTCAGTAAGTTTTTCTGTGACACTAAAGTATTTTTTCTCGAATAATTAGACCCACTTATTTGAATCGCTCATGAATACTATTCAGTAGGTTCATACACTGTAAAAAAAATCAGTAATTTTTCTTGAAATTCTTTGGAAACCGGTTGCCGGAGATATTTTCGTAAAAGTACACTGTGAAAAAGGAATTGTTGAATCAAGCAAAGTTTGTTTGGAGCAACCGAATGAGTAGTTCGTGTAGAGGCAATGAAATATTTGGCTGTTAAAACCAAATTATTTTCGTTGTTCTTCTTTGTTTGCTTCAAACAAACGATTGATTGGTGCAACTGAAGATTTTTTTAACTCTACTTACATTAAATTTTTTCTGTTAAAATAAAAAAAATGTTAAATCTCATACGAGACTCGAACCTAGCTCGTCTGTGTCTGAGCGCTACGCCTTAGCGGTCCCAGCCAAAGCAACTAATAATGAATTTGGAGTGTTTTTATTTATATACAATTCAAATACTTGGCTACGTGCGCAAATCAATATTTCTAGTTTTAAGCTTTAGGTTCCTGTTGAACTTGTCTTATTGGGATGTTTGTACCAACATTATGCATCAATTAGCTGTGCCACCGGGTCCGCTCGCGTGGACTACAAAATTATTGTTTAGGTTTTTTTTAAAATAAAGTTGAATTTTACTTAGCGTTAATCTTCTATACTCTATACATATTATAAAACTCAACGTCTCGGTGAATTAAATGGTAATAACACTTATTAGTATTTCTCTGTTATAGATAGATAAAATGCCACCGCAGAGTATTTTTTTTAATTTTTTTTTTTTAGGTTTTTTTTATTCTACACAATTTTTTACTACATGATATTGTTCCACCTTTAACGGTTTAGAAAGCGTATTGCAAGAGAGCGCTCTGGCGGCAAACTTTTTTCCGACTCGATTCACTATTAACGTTTGTAAATTTTTTGAGTTATTTTCTCGCGATAAAAAGTAGCCAACATCACCTTTCAGCCCTCCCAACTATTTCCGTGCCAGAAATTACGTCGATCGGTTGCTCGGTTGCGACGTTGCATTGTTATTCTGTTTGTGTAATTTTTCATTTTCCAATAAGAATTTCCCCGAGGGAATGAGATATTTTCTCGGGATAAACAGTAGCCTATGTCACTTCCCGGCCCTCCAGCTATTCCTTGTACAAAAAATAACGCCGATCCGTTACTCCGTTGCGACGTGATAGAAGGACAAACAAACAAACAAACAAACTTTCGCATTTATAATATAAGTTTGGATAAATGCACTAACAAACACTGTTACTTTCCTAATTGTAAAAAAAAAAAAAATTCAAACAAACACTCGATTTGTATTTTCGAACGAAGGGAGTGAAATGAGTGACCAAACAAATATACAGGGCCTACAGTTGATTCAAGCTATTTTTTTTGTTGACGGTCTAATTTCTTTTGGCCGAACACATTAAGTTTTTTTATTCAATGGTGTATTTCGCTAGTGGAGCAAAATTTATTTTGTCGCTTTTCAAATTTTGTTTACTCAACAAAATATTTTTTGGTGCACCTAAATATATTTTTACTAGTGTGCAAATAAATATTTTGTTTCCTGTTCTCTCGGTGTACAAATAAGATTGGCCTTGGATTCCCGTTGCGGTATTCGTGGTTTTGGTTTGTTTCTCCCCTCCCCCCTCCCCTTCGTTCCTTCCTTTCCAGATTCTGAATGTCGGATCTAGTGGTTCCGTCTCGGATGGCCCCGCTATCGATGACACGTTATTATCATAACTAACCAAAGGACAAAAGTAGTTAGGTTCTAGACAGTGTCTGCGAACTATTTATTTACGTCTTATTTTTTGCATGTCGAAATTAAGACAAACGCGTTCTCTTACATTTAACTAAGTTTTTGCGAAAGATTTTCGTTACATTTCTAGAGATCCTTTCTTGCGCATGGCTTGGCTTCGCTGCGGCAGCAAAAATTGAACGAATGACTTCCACTGGAAGAGTTACAGATAGAACTTTGAAGTCTACCGTGGTTACATGCGATATAGTTAATTCGCGGTTACTTCCCACTTTTCTGCAGCCCTGCTTAAGTTATACTTCTAGGATATTCCTCCTCCTCGCGGAAACTAAGGTTAACCGAGTCTTGAAAATCACGCCAAAGGGACAGCGCACCGCATTCGTGCGCACTTGGTGAAATAATACTTTGCATAAGAGCTATTTCTTACTAGGCATTACCAACAAACGTATTTCCTCGCTGGTCGTATTCACGTTAATTATAAATGAATTATTACAATTGACATATATAAATAAGAGTTAAGTTGGTCCAAAAATAAGGTGCTTCTATGTTAACACGAGCATAAAACGCTTATGATACATGCCATATTTAGTAAACAACCATACATGGGGTGAATTTTCAAAGGTTGGATTAAAAAAGTGTGGAGATACCGTGAATTGTCTAAAGCGTCAAATTGNGCCATATTTAGTAAACAACCATACATGTCATACATGGGGTGAATTTTCAAAGGTTGGATTAAAAAAGTGTGGAGATACCGTGAATTGTCTAAAGCGTCAAATTGCAAGCAAAGGCACGTAGCCGAAAGGAAGGGATATGGATGGTTGTAGACCCCTGGTCGCCTCTAATGTTATAATAGATTGGTATTAACGTGGTTGATGAGCTTTCAGTTGTGGTAAAAATTATTAATTTATGTAAACTATGTTACATTTTATTATATCGTGATGTATTTTTTCTCCTAGTGTATGTCCTAATGAGGCAGTTAGTGCCGCTAACGGCAGTGCAGCCTCCACTTCTTTCCCTCAGTGAACAGCTCTCTCGTCTGTTTCACCTGTTTGGGCAAGGACCTGCGTTATCGGACGTTCCCCAGGTCACCATCTTGCGCTGCGCCGCTGGTGCGTATACAGGTAAGTACGGCGATGAGAAGCGTCGAAAGAAAGCAAGGAGCGGGAGGTGGCAGGTGCCAGGATCGGCCGAGAGGGGTCGTCGCCCCGGCTGGAAGTCCGCCAGAGCCGTGTTCGCGATACGCGGCACTGGAGACAGCCGGGCCCCGGCCCCTCTCGCCACTTTAGCATGCGGCTGTGCCGTGGGCGTGCTGTGTTGTGTTGTGCTGTGCTGTGCCGGCTCCCTCGCCGCTATGCAAATTGCGGCGCTGTGGCCTTGCTTCTTCTTCTTCTTCATTTTATGTTATTTATATTGTGTGTGTGCACGAGAGAGAGAGAGAGATAGCCCGCATGCCGGCGGCCGCC
>NQII01002708.1:162761-238082 GCA_002778355.1 Clitarchus hookeri | reverse complement strand
AACAGTGTTTTTCCTCGTCCTCGGTCGATGCGGAGAAGCCGCCACTTGCGACATGAGCCCATCTTGCGCGGACCAGCGCACTGCGTCGGTAAACGCATGTCCTGGAACAAGGACCGCGAGCGCACGGGCCTTCGCATGTGACGAATGCCGGAGGAAACAGCGCGCAATAATTGCCGGTACCGTGTTACCGGACTAATTAGTAACCGAGAGTTTCGATGGCCGGACGACAATAGCGCTCCGGGCCAATTTCGATAATAACGCGCCGCAAACAGACGCCATTTGTGCAGGGCTCTCTCTCTCTCTCTCTCTCTCTCTCTCTCTCTCTCTCTCGCTTGTGCCCGAAGCGAGCGCCGACGAAACAGGGATCACCATGCGGAAAAAAAGAACCGGCGACTGTTGCCCCAAAACAGCGACGTTTTCCTGAAGGCACTGTGAGAACTGCAAATCTTCACCGAACTTAACATTCACTACCAAAGGCTGAATTCTGCCGATTCCTAGTGAATCACGGCCCTCTGAACTTAACACAGATTAGCAGCGTCTTTGCAAGTCGGACCTTGCAGTAGCACTTCACTGATTACAATCACTAGAACTGAAGGCTGCAAGAAGGCGAACTGACGATCTCGACGTTTTCACACGCACGTATTATTTCGGAACATCGAACCGAATAATTTCATCAACTACTTTGAATACTAAATACAAGCGCATGAAATATTATTTTACATCCACGTGTAAGCTGCGTGGAATAATTACAGTTTAGTACGGTGACCTTATAACTGAAGTTAACGTAAGCTCAAAGAACGGACGTGTATTAACACAGTAAAATTTCTCTACTTAAATTATTATGCTCAAAATCACTCCGGAAACACACTTTCTAGACGCTTCACTCCTGAGANTAACGTAAGCTCAAAGAACGGACGTGTATTAACACTGTAAAATTTCTCTACTTAAATTATTATGCTCAAAATCACTCCGGAAACACACTTTCTAGACGCTTCACTCCTGAGAAGTTAATTCTTACGCATACACGTAATATTTATTTTTAAATTATGTTCTTACCTGTTACCCACGGTAGCGTGTTCGGTAGATATTATTAATGAAATACGTATTTATATAGATCTGCGAGTCTCTACGCTACCGGTAGGTGAGTATCTTAGCCTGAATTTACGTCATATCTAAGGTGTTCCCCTGGGATCTCTGAAGCAAGGCGGGCTCTTCACGCGTCCAGGTAGTTGTCGTGGATTGTCACCCGCATCGTTGTAGACTTGCTCATTACATTTTTTTCTTCTGTCCACAAGAGAGTTGAACACAAGTTGCAACAGCAAGCTTCCATAAACGGCGAAGAGTGTTTCTAAAGAATATTTTTTTTATGAAGAAGAGAAGGAATTTTTCAAAGCTACCTGTGTGGAAGTTACCTAAGAATTCTTTTTTTGAAATGCACCAGCGTGCAAAAGTATTCATCGTTCGGTTGGCAGAAAGAACCAGTGAAACGTAAAGTCCAGTATGAAATGATTCATGAATTCCTACAGGCGTGTATTACCGAGAAGACGTTAGACATTCTGATATTCTCTCGTCCCAGAGGACCACGTGACCCATGAATGCGATCGAAAAAATGGACAATGAGAAGTCTAAAAAACAGTCGTTTACACTAATCCGTATGGTGTAGAAGAACATAATTTTTTTTTTATAAATATAAACGGATGTATCTCAATTGCTTCAATTTGACTATTTCGGTGTAAGTTAAGAAAGTAGTACAAAATTAACAAAACGAGGCAAAAACATGCATAATTACGAGCGGATAAGCGCGCATGCAGACTTAAATGCAGCCTTTAATACATAATGCAAATATTTCGAAAATGTACTCAAGTTTAAAATATAAGAAAGGTTCATACAAAATAATTGCCCACGTAAACAGATTTTCGATGTTTTATTTTCCGATACGCACTTCGTTCTTTAAAAAAAAATTCACTGGAAATCTTACATGCTTCTCTGTACATTTATTTTGCCACAAAATTAGGTAATATGTAATAACTTAAACGATCGTTATTCTTGTCCAGGCGACTGAAGAACGAAAATGGTTGACATATTTGATTTTTATTTACATATTTATTTATTTATTTATTAGGTGTGCCCCTGAACAGGGAGAGGCCTGAGTACTGAGAAGTGTAACACAACAGACATTAGGGAATGCGGAAAGAATCGACCCTCGGGAAACATGCTTGCTGAGAATTAATGCACTCGGAAAGCAATGTTATGTCGAAATATTTGTGTTCTGCGTTCAATTGTTTTGTAATATATTTGTAAGGCACGTAAATCTCTCTTAAAATACCGAATATAGTTAAGTTTAAGTAAATATACAGCGTTTCTGTAATTTGATATTTTTTAAAATTTTAATGAACATTTTTCTATTGATAATTTTTTCTACGGGTGATTAAAATTGATAAACCGGGCGCATATTATCAGTTACAAAAGCACAAATCACTCACGTTTTTTGCGGTGGATGTGCAAACATAAACTAAAAGGTTTTTCAGAATTGCTTTTGAAAGATTTTGTTATAAGCTATATTGGGTTTCACTTTCATTGAACCACATCCGCGACGTAAAATCCTGCTGTGACATACTGATTATATTGAGCGGATAAATGTAAATCCGCTTGGGAAACGATGTAAACACATGATTTGAACGCTGCTGAAAATCGTAAACTCTTCCTTTGTGTTGACCGCAAGAGGGAAATTTTTCTATGCCAGGCTCGAAACGCGCATTGCCGAGTATGAAAGCCAATTGCTTTCAAGTCGCGTGTGCGCCTGGCATTCGCAGATCGGAATTGTAAAACCGCCACAATTTTTCCAGCCATAAATGGACAAATTCCCTTGCGTCCTTTATATGCGGCCTACCACTGCTTTCCTCTGCCCGCCGAACTTATCGATCCACCTAAATTAATAATACGAACGGAACAGCAAGGCGAAGCCATTATCGATGACTAGAAGACGTCCTGAATTAGTGATTTTTCAAGATAATTATGAGCCCATTAAGGCACACGCAAAGGGGCCCACACAGCTCCATAGTCCAAGAAATATTTTACCATACGACTCTCGTTTGTAAAATTATCCACTCAATAGAATCGGCGGGAAGAAAAGCGTTTGTCAGCACGCGTCCTTTCTTAAGCGATTATTGCAGTAGGAAATAAATTTTAAGATAATTTCCACGTGTGGATGAACAATGCAGAATGGTGGCCTGGAAGTTACCATTCATTGTCTTCCGTGCAATAATACCATGGCATTATGAAAGCACCAGCCATGTAGAACTCGGAAATGTGGTTCGGAGATAAACATCACAATTGTTTAGTTTGTCGTGTTCTTTACGACACTTGGGGCAGATACTTACGTTGTTAAAATATTGTTAGGGTATAATTAATTTTCTAATTTTTTTTTGCAACATGGGAAGCTACTATACATTATGAACTGTGCTGAGAGGCACTTTAAAGAGGGACATGGTATACGATTACGTTTCGTTGAGAATTCTTAATATCATTAAGTATGTACGAATGAACTTCTAAAATATGAGAAAGAGCTCCCTCCCTCTTTGCTTCCGGAACGTAGCAAATAGAAACTTGTTTCGCTGCTGGTACCTTGTTAATCTTGCTTTACAGTGCAAATTATCATGAATATCTCAGCGACCGTACAGAAGGTTGCAGTGAAGTAAGTAACATATTTCGCAGCAGTAATACATGCCTGGCTGCAAAGCGCGGCGAGCAATTTCAGCGTCGTCAGCCGAGCAGAACTCGAAACAGGTATCTTGCCGTGACGGTTTCTGCATCCTTTACTACACAACCAGATTAGAGTTCTCTCCGAGAGACACCGTCTGCTAAGTTCGTTAAAGCGGAGTGCGCGGCTGGAAATTAGAATTAACGCTGCAAATAATCTCGTTCGCTTAGTTGGTCTTCATGGCGAAATATAGGTTGGCAATATCTGTTACGGCGAAGGAGCAGTGGCATGTACACACATATATGCTTCCTCACACCACAAATACCATTTAGTGATTTCAATCAGTAGAATGGTTTTACTGGATCTTTAGTCAGTGAGCTTTTATCTACTGGCGAATCACTTGAAATTAGTGTAAATCACTGTTTAGTTTAATCAGTGCATACCAGCAAGTAAATTTATCCGTAGAATTTTACTGATTTAAGTGGAGCAGTTTCAAAGATTTGAAGACAAGTTCGCTGATTTGGAATAATTTATACTGTTCCGGTTGTAGAATGTGGAATCTCACTACTTGCCACAGAGCCTGAATTGAACGTATTTAACGGTGATGTGTACGAATCCCCAGCAAATGTTACTACTCCCAAGCACTTGTTAATAGTTCATTAAAATGATGTGAATGTTGGCAGCATTTTGTTTACTGAATTATCAGTGAATGTTATTTCACGGATTCAAATTTGCGTCTTACAGATACGTACGCAAGAAACATTCCCACTGTACTTTTCTTTCTGACAAGAGTGATATAAATAACGAAGGAAGTCGTGTGCTTTTAAAGCCTATAATAAAGTAAATTTTAACCATCGGCAAATTTTAATATTTTTTACATCATGATGTTTTAAATAACTTGGTATTTCAATATTGTTATTGGTAAGGAGTCTTTTCTGACCGCAATTATTTGGACACGTTAATAAATTGTTTAAATTCAAATGTTATTATTTTTTCAGTGACCGATACACAATAAATGTGGTTTAGTGAAGAACTAAGACGTGTAGTCCACTTTAAAATCTGAGGGCTGACAATTCTATGTCATTTGGCGACTTCGTCCAGCGTAACCAGCATTATATATACATATGTTAAAATCACTCGCATAGAGATTTACTTCATCGTGCTGTGTTCAGTGCCGCTCATCATTTGAATTCATTTACAACGCGCCCAAAATCGCGGAGTTGAAATGCATACGCTCACGCGTAAGCATAGTTCTCAAAGTTTTCTTTCGAAAGCGTCCAACCAAACACGAAGGCACTGAGCCAATAATGTGCTCTCTTTACTTCCCTTGATACCGACTAATGTCACGCACGCCTTACTACAGCCAAGTCTCGGCACGCTAGTGCAATCCATCACAGTGGCGTGAGGGTAGCGGATAATCAGGACCGAACGGGTAGTCATCACTCTTTCAGGAGTTACTCTCGCCTGAATTTCCTCTTGTCAGTCCACATGAAAGCGGAGGGCGTCCACCAAAGATAACCGCGAACGTTTTTTTTCTCGCCAACTCCCGATTGGAGGATGATCACTGTGGCGGATTTTAAGCTGCACCGGTGCCGACAGCGAAGTTGGCCGTGGCCTCATGCACGAAGTTCCGCGATCGCGAGTTCAGGTTGGCTTCAACACAGAGGACGTCTTCAGCGATAATGGCTTCCACCCGACCTATAGACAAAACTAAATTTATTAGCACCGAGTCTGTGACATAACAGAGTGCGTTCGAGAACCCATTAGAATAATGAATTCTTAAGTATTTTGGGCATCCTGTAGTTAACCGTGTGACATAAAATGCAATATTTGATTTTTTTTTTTTTGGAAATGCATACAGGTGAGAAAATAAAGGAATGCCATATTTACAGTAGGATACCAATCACTAGGTTTACCGGATCGGTTCTTGTGGGCTGTCATTATCACAGGTCCGATCTAGTCGCCACGTGAGCGTTAACTCCTTAAGGTTCCCGTCTATCTGGCGCTCGAACTACGCCACAGAGTGCGTGAAATACTCGCCCCCCCCCCAAGAAACTATTAAATTTGCGTCCAAAGTGATGATCTACGGAAATAACACGCACTTCAGGTGACGCTTTTTGAGTGCTTTCAATATGTCACGCACATTACAAACACCGTTTCAAAACACTCGAAAATGTTTTTAAAAATGGTCTTTTTCTTAATCGCTCTATTTTAACATGTACCTAAGAGATACATAGAAAACTACACAAAAAAGTTTTCTTCACTTTAGGGAAAAGTGCTGGTAAAAATGTATACAGTATTGTCCGTAAGCTCTCCGTAAAATTACGGACACGTTGATTTTCAAAAACTGACTTTCCGTAAATTTCACAATTATTTCCGTGAATTCACGGAACCTCTCCGTTAATTTCCTAGTTAGTTTCTCTACCTCCCGTTTGAAATAAAGAGAGATAATGAAAATTGTTTAATTTTCGTTATGTGCGTGTTCTATTGTGTATGAAAATGATGTTTTAAAAGTTAGGAGTATTTGATACTTGAGCCAGATTTCAACCCGAGTCCAAATCTCACCTGCTCACGACTCTTAACTACGCACCTGAAACTCTTGCGTGCTGTTTGTGGTATAACTGCAGTATTTCTATAACAGTCACATAGACAACATTTTCAGTTTCTATTAAAGTGAATGTATTTCAAGTGTTCCTAGATGTTACAGATTCCTAATGCTACTTTTTAATGTTTGAAAGAATAGGCCTTATTGACGTCGACATCCTTACTTCCGCAGAATTGATCATTTTCTGGGAACAGTGGCGAAGAAAGCTTCGCGTAGACTAGCCATTGTTCATCCCCNTACTTCCGCAGAATTGATCATTTTCTGGGAACAGTGGCGAAGAAAGCTTCGCGTAGACTAGCCATTGTTCATCCCCGAAACCCGAAGCTATAGGAAATACGGAGACTTCCCGTATTTTTTATTTACGGACTTAACTCCGTTTTTCGTCTTTAAGGATAAATTATTTGTTGATAAAGTAATTATTTTCATGTTTCCCAGGAGTATACAGCTTAATTAAATGAACTACCGGCGTGGGTTAAACGTTCTCTATCAAATCTTGGCGGTAAGAGCGAAGACAGTTGTTATGGTGTGCAATGAAAAAATGTTTTTGGTTGAGCAATTAAACCACATTCCGATTAAATAAAAACGTTTCACCAAATCACATACTTCACTAAAACATAAGGAGTTAGTGCGAATAAGAAGTTATTCGAAATAAATTTTAGTTTCATTTGAAGACACATACAATTTAAGTTTAGAAGTCATCTTGCTTCCCAACCAATATGTCCAATATTTTTTTAACTGTAACGCGGTAATAACTATGCTATCATAATGTTGAAATCATATTTTAGCCAATATTCAGAGTGAATTTATACGTAATTCTTTATGACTGTATACTATTGTGTGGAATATGCGCATTCAGTTACGCAATTCTCTCACTTAGAGAGGTTAACGTAAAGAAACTTACACGCTGTCATGCTTACCGGCGGTAAACAGAGCTACCAGTGCAGAGCTCAAGGTCCGGTCCCAGTGCATACACAATGGTTACGGTATATTTACTTATTTCCGTAAATATACGGAAATTTTTAACGGTGTACACGAGGGCCCTGCATTTTACCTTCTACAGACGTCCTACCAGTAAAATGATAGGTTCACCGCTGGAAGTAACATAGGTACTCGCAGCACGACGAGAACGCTGTACGCCAGTTGAGAGCCTTGCACTTAGCGGCGATGGCGTACTTGATGCGCGTGGCAGTGTCGTCCTTATCGCTTCTGCGCTTCTGGGTCTCGTACGCGGAATTAAACCACAGGTAGGCGGGGGCCTTAACGTGCACGGGGAACGACGACCTCTACATCGCGTAGGACGTATTTCCATTAACATAAGAAGTATGCACTTTATGTCCTTAAAAAATAACCGTTGCAATGAAGTCATGCTTATCTTGAAGATTTGCTCTCCTTGGAACAGAACCAAGTAAGGTATCGTAGTGGTAACGCAGTTGATAGTGAACTCGAGTTCAGGAGGTCCCAGGGTCAACGCATACGGTTCGGCTGTCGTAAATTCGGTGTTCCATTTTTTTCCCCCCGAAATCTCGCCGGGTGAATGTTACGACGGATCGGGCACGCAGGACATTGCCCCGTCCTTCCCCACCTCCTGCCTCTCTGGGCATTTTTTTTCCCCCGTGTGTAACGACCCCTTCGTCGACGAGATATTAAGCCTACCCATCTACCAACTGTAATAAACCACGGACGTATTTTTCACACAATTATAAATTATGAAGATTCTGTGAGGCGCTCTTGTCGGACCTGATGCCGCTGTAGGGAGAAAAAAGGAATAATCGTTTCAATAATCCCCTTTTCGCCCCAAACATTTTTTTTCTCAACTTTGCTGATTATGTTAATATGTAGAACAAGTTCTAACACATTCGAGTTTTCAGGATTCGGTTTTGAGGCTTAGGCTGAGAATAGGCCCCAATCCTCCGTAATGGAATTTTCCATTTTTTTTTTCACTGTAAATTTGAAACTGTGCAAATTGTTATAAGGAAATGAAATTTGTTTGCGAACGAGTGAAATCTTGCATCGTGGGATAACTTCAATTGGATTGAATTGAATCAATATTATTTAAATTGTTTTGATATCCCATTGCCCCAAGATATCAGCGTTGAGTTTATCATGCCGACTCTTCGGTAGGAAGCAGCCTATTAAGTGAATTCCCCTTGATAACTATTCTGTTGATCAATTTCACCCGTTGTTTTTTTTTAAGAAATTTTATTGTTTTTGTAGCTACATTACAATAAATGAGGGGACTTAAAAGAGGACACCATTCACTCAAAGTGAAATAACGCAAACGTGTTAAAAAAAAATGGAAGTTTTCATTTATATTAATCACACTGATATTTGTAAGTATTTTAGACGTTTGTTTGTACAAGATTTAATGTATGTGGTCAAAAAGTTGCTGTAACTATGTGACGGTCGAATGAACAGATTTTGAAATCTGTTGTACATTTCTTCTTCCATTCACGCGAAAAATTACCTGAGTATTACGTGTGTCAACAAGAACGCACGTGTTGACCAGCTGACTGTGAAGTTGGTGGCAACATGAAGTTGTTGAAAATATGCCGCACAGCAAAAAAAAAAAAAAAAAAAAAAATAATCAGGAAATACGTTTAGAAGAACGGATTTGTACTGTAATCGTATTTCAGAGCTGCATAAACCAAACTTCTGTACTAGCATAAGAGTGCTCTGTTTGTTTATTACAACTCTATTTGTTTCTGGAAAAGTTTAAATATTGCTGAAGTACTGCTGTAACTCTCTTTTCTGTATTTGTATTAATAGAAATGCCACGCTGTAAGAACTCCATGAATACAGTGAAAGAAAGGCTTAGTTGCAGATACCGAATTAATTTTATTGAGAAGAGTTGTTCTCCGCTAAAAAGTATTTTGTTTGCACAACTAATCTGCTATTATTCAAAACATCTGCCTTCATTCCGTCGAACCAGATAAAATACATGTTTGGGAATGATTCGTGTAGCTCATCACTATTTCGTTGTTCCTACATAAACTGCGTGTTTTCAGTACACCCAACCATTCTAGAAGTATGCGCATCTAATCAACTTGGTTTCCATAAAAATCCCTAACCTCGTGATTGAGTCAAATTTATTTTTTGTTTATAGTGACTAAACACGTGTTTAACTCGAAAAATATAGTAGACTTTTTCGCTTGTTCATACAGAATTTCTAAATGCAAAAGAAAAAGAAAATGTATTGCTCAAATATAAGTCTCGAGAGTTTTTAAAAATATAATTTCTGTGGCGGTTAGGGCAATAGAAGAGTTCGTTAGTGTGATTAGTGAAACTCAATAATGGTAAAAACAATACCAATAAAATGATATTAGCATGCAGAAAACAAAATAGTAAGTATAAAAATGTGAAAAAATGTACGTAATTGTCCTGTATTTCATACGACACACGCCTGAAAATTTTGCCAGCTCATCAATAATCAGAATAAACTACTTTCTTATGCAGTATAATTTGGGGTGATAAAAATCCCAGGTTCGAGTCTCAGTCATACTTTCGTGTTTTACAAAGAAAAACAAAAATTTTAATTCATACGAACGTAGAAATGTTTAGTTACGTCAATCGAAACTTACACGTTTGGCGCAAGCAAACAAGAACAACGAAATAATTTGGCTCCAGCAATAAAACGTGCAATTGCCCCAATACAAATGATAAATTTAATTGCTTCAAAAAAAAATGTATTTTTATTAAACAGAAGGTGTTTCTCAATGTAGATGCAGGTACGGTCATATACAGGACCGCAAAGAAAGAGTTATTTTGGTATTGCTATCTACGTTAACAATACTTAGAAGGTATGTACAACGAAACTGACTGCTGCCACTATGTCAACGGTCTAGGTGAATTGTAGGTAAAATATGTGGTTCGTAAAATCATATTTCTTTAAAGTGTAGTGGTTGCCTTGACGTGTCTAAAGTAAGAAACGGATTTTAGCTGCCAAAAATTAAAAAACACGAGGAATTGTTTCCTGTTATTCACTGCGGTTATAAAGTGTTCCTGCCGAGGATTACGTTTCAGTCATTTACTTACGGCGGGGGGGGGGNGGGGGGGGGGGGGATTTGTAAATTGTAGGCTGTATGTGGTTAATTGAGTACTTTTAAAAACCCTGCTAAAGATATAGGTTACTAATTTTCGGTACTTCCGCCTTATGTAAAATAACATTGCATTAAGCCTAACGACTTCATTATGCGCCAGTCAAGTGAGAACCCGAAACTGTTACTTACTTAACTGTGTTACTTAAATACCAAATCCAATTCGTACTATAATGCGTATAAAGGAAAAAAAAATTATATAACTTCGTTTGTCATAAATTTAAAACATATACTTGCAAAACAACGTCAAAACGTATTGTTTTTACTTTATTCACTGGCAACGGAGCCTGCTCGCCTCCCACCAAGGCGAGCCGGGTTCAATCCCCGGCTGGGTCACTCCTGAATGTGGGAATCATGCCTGACGATGTGGCTGGTGCGCGCGTTTTCTCAGGGATCTCCCGTTTCCCCCGCCCTTTCATTCTGGCGCTGCTCCATACTCACCTCAAACACCCTCATCCGCTCTAAAGACAAGAGCCGCCCAAATCTCTTCACTCATTGACTGCCAACTTAACTGGGAACCTGCGTGCTAGTGAGAACGGCAGTATATATACAGTTAACAGGCAGTGATTTTTTTTTAAAGGTTGGTATTAAAAGTGCGTACTTCACCGTGAATAACCTACACTGATCAAGAAAATGCGTAATTTAAGGTTAGGAGTGGGTTTTTTCCTGAGCAGTTAAAATTTATCATGTTGGCGAATGACACCTGTCACCTGCGTGATCCTATTACAGCGCCCCGGGCTACTTCAGACGCAAGTTCCCCAGGATGGTGCAAGTTCCTTCCGGCGAGTCTCGTGCCAGGGCACAAGGTCAGACAACCTGCGAGCCGCATTCGAATTCCGCCCCTTCAGCTCATGAATGCCAACGTGCAGGCATTCAAGCGAGGGCACGACCAAGCAGGTATTTGCGGTATCTGAGAGGGAGAAACAAACGTGGAAAGGGGGCGAGTGCGTTTCCTGATGTAATCTAAAACAAAACATTCTTCTGCTCCCGGAAGCTTGCGTGCTCATTTCCTTACTGTATGCCAAACATTTTCTTTTCAGTTGCATTGTCGCTGCTGCAATGTGCTGTGTGTACCTCGACAATGTTGTGAAGTGGACGGTGTTCAGCTTATACTGTGTGTGTGTGTGTATGTGTATATATATATAATCGAACTTATTTGAAACCTAATGCAGAGTCCTCACGAGTTGAATAGGCCTATGTTTGAAGCCGTCTACACTTTATATTGAACACCTGTCATTCATAGCCGTCTATCCCCTTCTATCTGATTTGTATGAGTGAATTGTGTGTATAGATATATGAGTTGTGTGTGTGTGTGTGTGTGTGTGTGTGTACATAACCCTTTCAGACCCACTTTAATTTCGTTTGAGGTGTTGCAAACAAGAAATGCTATCCATCGTACTTAGTCGACACAACACTTGTTTCGTTGTCACAGCCAATGAGCTGTAGGATATATGTTCGGCTACAGTTGTATGAACCAATCATGACCTATAACAGTAAGACGGTTTGCGAATCATTTACCCTCAGGTAAGATCATTGGTCTGAGAGTTTCGTAGTGTGCAATACAGACCGAACATTACTTACAAGTGCGTAATGTACACAACTGTGTACACCGGGTCTGAGTGGGTTAAGCTTATTAGGGCCCCCGCTTTATCGTTGCCCTCGTGATAGAACCTCGTGTAAATCCAGAGTATTGTATTTCAAAGGAGAGGCAGATAAATATAATAACTGGGATTTCGGAAGAAATTGTATTCTTATTGAAACAAAACGTGTATTGATAATTTTCTCAAGTATGCAATTTAACCCAGATTTGAATATAAATCTGCATTAAAATTAAGTAATGGATGTACGAGTCTCTCGCTGTTTCAAATCTCGTAGTAAAATTACGAGTTTTGTGTTTTTTTTTGTTTGTAGATTATTTTTAAACGGTCTTGTGAATCCTTTTTGTATACGATCAGTTGATTTTTTTTGTTATAGAACGGCGTAAAAACCTTTTAAAAAACTGGAGCTACGGCTTTTTTATGAGAATAACGTCATACCGGCAGACATATTTGGAGTAGAGGGGAAACGTCTTACTTGAGACAGCGTAAATTTCGCTTAGAAACAGCTCGTAGTCATGCTTTGTCTGGGGTTTCGAAACTCACTTCTCGCAATGTAAGTTGGCGTTCCATCCAACTGTATACGGTCTTCTTTGAATTAGCTGCGTTCGTTGGTTTAAAGGTGTTTTTATATGCTAGTGCAGTACTTTTGACTTCGTTGCAATTTATGTAAAAGTCATTACTTTTCTTAAAAGGACGGGTTTGAGATTAAAATAAGATGTAAACAAACGCACATTACAGTTGTAACACGTGGGCTTGGACAGTTGATTCGGCTATTTTACTTAGATGTCTACAAAACAAAAATAAACTTACTTCATTTACTGGCAGATGAAATATTTCCCATTCAATGAGATGACAATAACTATAACTAAAGTTTCATGATTTAATACCATTGTTTCTAAAAATATGACATAATTTATGACATTGTTATTGCAGATATGACGTATTTAAGGATAGAACATGCGCTGTTGCGAGCTGGGAATTTTTAAAAATATGTTTCAAAAGTGCATAAGTTAGCGGTATTCCTTCCATATCGTTTTTTTTTTTTTTTTTTTTTTTTTTACAAATTTTTTGATATTAAACTTTATGACAGGACATCAAAAAATCGAAGCTAGACACTAGACATGACATAGAGGGCTACCTAACAGGATGTTTGAAGTTTGTGCGGTTTCAGTTATATCCATAGTTTACCATGTGTGGCAGAAATGATTCAATAATACGGTAACCTATGATGACGGCTATAGTTGTGAAACGAGCAAAGTGAGGAAAATAATTTCGATTTCAAAATAACGCTTGAGATTTTCCCTGTACCTTGATAATCTCGGTTTGTAAATATTAAATCTGCAAGTTGAGTCTCGACTTCGCCTATTATGCAGACATTTTTCGTTATCGTGTCATAATTTAAGTTTCATAGGTATTATTGGAAATGTTTGATCGTACAAAATTCACAATTTACTACTTGTTTAATACTTTTGTATATAATTATCACTGTGTGTTATTTCCTGCTTGCAAACAGTCAATGAATTATTAATAAAATATAAATATGTTTTTGACACTTTACAACTAGCAGATAACACACAATGAAAATTAAGTTCAAAAACATTAAACAAATCGTAAAATCAAACTTTTCTATAATCGTACACTATCAGCAATTACTCTGAATTCGAAATTATGACACGAAAACGAAGAATTTCTGCAAACGAGGTAAACCCCGAGCGTTAAGCGTTAACTTTACAATTATGACGCGCGTAGGAGAACTACAGGCCGCGTGTCGTTTAATGTGTTGGTTCACAATAGACACAAGTTTTCGAAGAACGTTCGCGGTTATTGGCAACGCAAAAGAAAAAAAAAAAAAAAGAGACGTTAAGGCATGAGGCAGAAGTTGACAACGTTCAATATACAACTGTGAGGCACGTATATCCGAGGTGTCGGGGATATCTCCTCTAAAACGTAGCGCCAACGGAATGTACCGTCGCGATCCTCGGCGGAGTTTTTGTGGCGCCACCAGGCAAGCGGACACTGGCGTGTCGAGCCAGTTTTTTTCCTCCCCCCCCCGGGTCAATCCACGGCCTACACGAGGCACCCAGCAACTCCACCGTCATTAATATTTCAAGTTCCCAGATAAGAAAAAAAAGGGAGAAACGCGCGGAGGAGAAAGAGAATGGATCAGTGTCCGGGTCCTGAGAAGCCTTCCCAGTCGAGTAATATCGTAAAATAAACAGATGCGCATGCTCCTCTTATTACTCTCGGGATTTCTCGCCCGCCCGCGGAACTTGTAATCTACTCTATTTTCCTCTCCCGCTCTGTTTCGCATAATTTTTTTCCCCATAAATAAATTATAAATTTGCGACGACGAACTGCATGGCCCGAGATGCATGAGGCTCGTGAAATTTTCACCGAGGAGAATCAGAAACACGAATATGTTTTATCAGACACGAGTCTGATGCCTACGATTTCCTATATTTATAATCCGTGCGCTTGTAATAATTCGCTGTGGCCTACCGTTGCAGCGCCACGATCTGTTGGTTTCGAAGACCGGGTGAATCCTACATGGATGTGTCGGCTAGAATAGTTCACCCCCTAAACATGTTACCCCGAGTACACTCGTTCATGTCCGACATGTTGCAGAATAGGCGACGTCCTGGTCGGCGTTGTGCAAGTCAACGCTGTAAAAAAATTTTTTTCTGGGAAACTTCCTAAACGGTAATGGAAGTTTTTAACTTGTACATTGTATGGAAACAATAACACACGAGGCTGCAAATACGATAAAGTTGAGCGTTGTTGCTGTACAAAGTTGGGAACTTCACTACGAATTTGACTATTTCCTGAGAAAATGCATGAACGCTCCCATGGATGTATAGGAAAATAATTTACCATTCTCGCTTTCTCACTGTACGTATACACTGACTTGGTAAATTTACGAATAAGCATCATATATACCAACAAATAACCATTTTTATCGGCCACTTTGAAAGATAGCTCCATACGAATAAACAAAGTTATTTTGCCATAACTCGGTAAATAATTAATCGATTCCTACAAAATTTTACAAACAAGTAGTACTGGTGCAAGTGATGTTAACTGATATGTTTTAAGCATGTCAGACCCTTATTTTCAAAATTGCGGTCATGCAGATTTTTTTGCTTAGGATACTCTATCGTCAAAACTCTGTAATAAATTCCAACATATGTTTGTATTCTGGCAGTAGACATTACAACTATAAATAAAGATTTTATGTCATATCTCGGGAAAGAATTGACCATTTCCTATCATATTTGGCAAACAAGCAGTACTGAGGCAGATGATGTCAAGTGGTATATGTTATGCATGCTAGACACTTATTTTAAATATGGTGGACATATAGCCATTTTTAGCTTAGAATGCTCTATCGTCGAAACCATGTACAGTAATCAATTTCAACTAAACTTTGCATGCTGGCAGTATGTATTTAAACTATCAACTGTATGTACATGGATCATCTTTTTCCGTCATTTTGTAAGATAGTGCCATGTGCGTAAATAAAGTTTTTTGTCATATCTCGGGAAACAATTAACAAATTCCTTCCGAATTTGGCAAACAAATAGTACTGCTGCGGTTGGTATAAACTTGTATGGTTCAAATAGGTCAAGCACTTATTTTTAAAATGTTGACGATATAAATATTTAATATCAGTATATTTTATTAATGAAATAAATTCCTACTTAAGTTTATATGCTGGCGGTACCTATTACAACCATCAAATTTGTCTTGCCGAGCCTCATTTCTCTGTCATTTTGTAAGATAGCTCTATCAATATAAAGTAAGTATTTTATCTCGTTTCTCGGGCAACAATCAGCCCATTCTTACAAAATTTGGCGAAGATGTTGTACAATTGTAGGCCATAATAATAAATGAATTTTTTTTAAGTGAGACACACTTATTTACAGAATGGAGTCTATAAACTCATTTGAGTTTTTTGGGTAATATCAACGAAACTATGTAATCTATTTTAACTATACTTTGTATATTGGCTGTATACAATCATCGAAATTGCTAATATATATCTTTTTTTTCCTCCATTAATGAAGATTTCCACATTAAAATTATGGAGGTTTTTATGCCAAGTCTCGAGAACCAATCAACCGATTCCCACCGAATGTTACACTGGAACACTTCAAATAAATTTGTACCACATTTTGCACACCATAAATGCTACAGAAGGTCATGTAAACTTTTGTGATTAAAATAAGTCAGACAATAATGTTCAAAATGGCAGCTTCATAAATTATTTTAGTATGTTTGACACATATGTTAAACAATTAAACCAAATTCAATAAAAATTTGTATATAGACAGTATACATTAGAAGAATGTATATAGAGCATCTTTCTCTGGCAATTGTGTACGATAGTCTCGAATAAGAAAATAAAGTTTTCTATGTCATATATCAGTTAAAGAATAACCGATTTCCATCAAATTCTTCACACAAGTAGCGGTACAGTGGGCCATGTAAACTTACATGTTTTATGCGACTCAATCTCTTATTTTAAAAATAAAGGTCCTGTAAATATTTTAGGTAAGTAAACACTATCATTCGAAATCCGAAGTTGATGCTCAGAATCCGACCTCTGTAATGCAGCGGATTGCGCGCTAGCTTATAGTACAAGGTTATCTGGGTTCAAGTGCCGGGTTGTACATTGTGAAACCAGCAACAGCTGAGTATTTTTGATTTCGTAAGTTGCAAGACTGTACGTTTCTTCGTATTGCCGGAGTAGTTAAAAAGCACCCCCAAGTCGTCCGCTCGTTCCGCTTGCGTGTTCCGAGTCCGTTTTCTCACGTATCCGTGCATTGAAGCACGGGCCTCGAGATTACAGCCGCCTGCGTAGGGAAATAGGGCGGACCATCTGGAGCGTGTACACAGCGCATGTATAAACCGTCGGCCATAATGCAGGGAGAGTAAAAGGCGAGGACCGGCCGGCCGTTGTGTACGAGCAAAGAGCGGCAGGTAAACCCACCCACCTGCCACCCCTTGGAGAGCGAAGGACTGGTTTGCACACGGCTTCATTATCCCCGACGAGGGGGTGGGTCTTGCGCGAGTCGGAAGGTGTACGGTCGTTATGCCGGGAGGCGAGGGCCGGGGGGCGCCACGCCTTTTCTACGCATTAATTACAGGCGGGCCTTTGAGCCGACACCCCGGGGCTCAAACAGCTCCGCGCTCGCGGAAAACATCCGCGGGACCTGATTACGACGTGGCGACTGACCCCGCGTCATTACAGCCACGCCAGTTAAGGCCCTGCCGAGCATTGCCAACTGCTGACCTTTCTAGTATTAAGGCTCTTCGAGAATACAATTGTTTTTTTTTTTAGGTTCTGCGTATATTTTGTAGTTTTTTGTCATAATGTCGAAGGCTACTTTATTAAAATACAAATACATGAAAAAAATAATGTAGATTTTTTTTTCTTAAGCATAAATATGAAAATGTTAACGTAATATCTAAATTGGTACACGTTTCAGAAATTTACTTTAGCACAAACTTTGGTTTTAGCGTTAAGTATTGAAGTCACGGGAGTGTCATGTTGCAATTTCTTTGAAATCCGAAGGGCCGCGGTGGTGTAGTGGTCAAGACTACTTGCCTCCTCCCTAGGCGAACTGGATTCAATTCCCGGCGGGGTCGCTCCCGGATTTTCGCACGTAGGAATCCTGCCGGACGATGCCGCTGGTCGGGGTGGTTTCCTCGGGGATCTCCCTTTCCCCCCCACCCTTCCATTTTGGCGCTGCTTCGTACTCACGTCGCTTCACTCTCATCGGCTCTCAAGACCTCTGTGTTAAGAGCCCCCAAATCTCTCAATTTCTCTCCACTTTGAAAGCCTAGTTTTGTTACCTGCTGTAAGGATTTAAATTATAACTATTTAGACTTTGAATTTTATCCTAAAAGTTAAAATTTAAATACTGGCAAACTGCAAAACGATATTTCCAAGAAATTTTCTTGAATATATTCTAATAATATGAACAATTATTTTGACCTGTAACATAACGTATCATTTTTGTGCCATTTTGAGATTTGTACCAACAAATATATATAAATTTGACATTCCTATAGCTTGTTTCATTATTTTTCGGAAAAGCAATATTCTCTCTTTGTCATGCTTTTTTTCAAACTATCATTTTAATTAACAAAAGAAAAAAGATGCCGTATGTCAGAAATGTAGGAAATAATTTTATCTTCATGAACGGCGAAAAAGGCGGTCGACTTACCTGGCGTACGAACTGGGTTGCAGTTTGTAATACACGTTTTTAAAAACAAACTAATTTACGCGTACACAATCCGCCTGCACACGAAAATAAATGAGACTTCATACTAGGGTGGAGTATGAGTACAACATTCGACAGATCGCGCTTATTGCAAACAATATTGTGAAGCTTCTCTACATGGCTAAAAACAACATTTACAATCTGTTAGAGCTTAAGATATTCTGGGTAAATTCCTGCGAAATTAGTGCCCTTTAGGAGAGAGTGGAGAGATTTTAGCGGCTTTCAACTAACGGGGTCTTGAGAGTCGATGAGGGTGAAGAGAGGCGAGTGTGGAGCAGCGTCGGAATGCTAAGGCAGGGTGAACGGGAGATCTCAGAGAAAACCCGCCAACCAGCGGCATTGTCCGGCAGGATTCCTACGTGTGAAGATCCGGGGTGACCCCGCCGGTAATTGAATCCGGTTCGCCTAGGTGGAAGGTAAGTAGTCTGACCACTACACCACCACGGTCCAATTGTCCTATAAAGTGCAGAATTGAGCTTTGCTGCAGAATTTACACCAATAGAATGATAGCGTCGCAGCTTTTTAAGTCCCATAGGTACACGCAGCACGACGAGAAGTCTGCACGCAAGTTCAGAGACCTGCGCTTAGTGGCGATGGCGCACTTGTTGCACGTGGCAATGTCGTCCTTATCACTCTCGCGCTTCCTTGGCCTGAAACGCGGTAAACGGCTCCAAGTATACGGACCCCTTTACAACGCTATTCTGGACTCTAAAAAATGAAGATTTCACCACAAAATATTCTGAGGTTAAAACCTAAAACCACTTATTTGTTTAATTTGTTTAAATTCTGCTTCAAGTCGTGTTTAATACGACTGATTCAGTGGAGATCGTTTTACCATACAAAGTTAATGTGTTGTTTTAACACTTCTCTCGCAATAGTTTTAATTTTAAATTACTTCTCTATACCACACAAGAAACATAAACGATGGTATGTTCTGCTGGATGGATGGTCTCTACCGTAGACATTGTATATAGAATCGTTGACTTGGTACTTTGTAACTCCCCTCGAGCGACAACATAAATTTATAGCAATCTCCAGCCTGCAACAAAAAAAGAATTTGTCTGTGTGCATATGCGTGCACTTTCTAATATGCAATATACCTAATGCATTCTAAAAATTTGGGGATCGCGTAGTGCGTGGTTGCCAACACGCTGGGCGCTTCACTCAATCCACGAACTTTGACTGTGACAGTCTGTACTTACAGTAGACACATAGCTTACATGTGTGTGATGACCAACGAGTATGTATGTGTGTGTGTGTGTAATTATATATATATATATATATATATATATATATATATAGGCCGTTCACGCTAAATGAAGCCCTTTCATTTGGAATAATAGTCAATAGATTATTTTAGCCTTAGATGTTAACTTTCTAGTCCGGTGAAATATAAACACTGTGTTTATTACTTATTTATTTATTTTAAAAATTGGGGAAATGGTAAAAAATGTCTGATAGGAAAGTAGTAACTATGTCCACAAAAGTGCTCACTTTGAGTGAATACAGTGATGTTGCCACACGGCGGGGAGAAGCGGTACGCTGGCTGCATGTGGCACTCGTGGTCTCGGAAAGGGTTGAAAGGGGTTGTCCAGGGTATGGTCACGAGGGTGGCGAAGGGCGCTTCCTGCGGCAGGGTCAAATGGCACCCCCGCCGGGCGACCACCCTGCCGTCGATACTTCGGACGTCCACTTCTGACCCGTCACCTCTCCCATCCAGGGGTGCCGAAACAAGCGCCACATCTCCACACGCCTGGCTGCTGTGTGGCACCGCCGTGCTTAGTTACTGTTTTAGTACACCCCTGTTGCACAGGCAGACACACACACACACACACACACACACATACACACACACACACACACACACACACACACAGGCTGTTCACGGTTGAATGAATTTTGGACGTCTGAGGCCGAAAAGCGTGGGAGCGCTAGGGGCGACCGAGACGTGCGCATCAACTCTCTCATCGCCTCTACGCGCAAAGCACTGAACTGGCGTGCAGTCTTGCCGTCGATAACTCGCCTGTATCAGGCTTTTGGCGGAGACCCTACCATTTTATGACGTAATAATAAAAATAAAAGTTTGATGCACGTCCCTATTCCTTTTTAAATGTTTTGTACCGGAATGTTTATACCAAAAAATGACAGTGACAACACCCGTTTAAGCCTCTTTCGCCATCACAAAACATGCTTTAAAGAGAAATGGAGGAACCGCAAGACGTATACAGATGCGTAACGTTTCTTACACGCTATTCGTAAATAGACCTCATTCAGTCACGTTGGACGGTTTTTTGATGAAACGTTTTCTGCTGGAGCTCTGCCCACCATTCGGCGGCCTACCCAGGCGGCCACCTTAACTTAGGACTCGTTGAAGGCCTTCTCGGGATCTACTTTTCCTTCTCATTCCGTATATGTCCGCCGTGTGTAAATTAACATTACCGTGGGCCTGATCACTAACGCTCCATCCAAGCCAAATCGTAGAGTTATTGAGAATGTAAACGCGTTACTATTATGAAAATGCATACTCTTACCAGTATAAAACAAGAGATTGAAGATAAGTGGTTATAAACTTTAACATTACAAAAGCAGAAGAACATCAGGTACTAATAACTATTTCCATTAGTTATTTATCAACTTAACTATGGAATAACATGCCAGTGTGTGAAGTAGCATGCTCGTAGTTTTGGGCAGTGAATTTCTTCAAAGATTGATTTCAAAAGTGCTTTTTACCGTTTACTTACCCTTCCCGTGGTCCCCACATATGTACAAACAAACCCCATACTCTAGTCTTCCATACCTCGCTCTCTCTTCCTCTATCTCTTGTTTCTCTGTCCTCATCCTTCATTCACCCTCTCCATAACTCTTGCACTTCCTTTACCTTTCACTTTTTCTCCCTGTCGCTCACATTGTATTCTCGTCTCACACACTTGCTCTCTATAGCTTGCCTTCTATTTCTTTCTGCTTCATCCTTCTCTCCCATCTCTCGCTCCACATATCCGCCATTTTCTTTCTCTTTCTCTCCCTGTCTCCCTTCCTCGACATCTCTCTGGTGCATTTCGTACGTTTAGGCATCACGTTGTTTTTGTAAGCCACAAACCCCGCATCCCATTTTCGGTCAAAAGGCTTCCTTCGCTGGCTCCAAGACTGGATGTGTTTTCTCTCTTCGACCTTATACTGGCGAAGACAAAGACCCATCTTCCCCCAGAGTCATGCTTTACAGTACGCGTTGGAACTCTTTTTGCAAGCCATCGGATTGAACATCAACCATCAACAGTCTATAATGCACCCACCTAGGCTATTATATAACTGCTTTGCAGTTGTAATATACGTTTTATATAACAAACTTTTAAATACATTTTGTTACAAAAACCGCCTGTTGAAAGTAGCGAATACCAGTTCCAGCCCGCTATGCGCAAAAGAAAAATTCACAAACCGAAAGTTTGCGAAACATATATGTACTGAACTTCGCTACAGGTTTTCAACGAGTGCAATAATAACGCTAATCAACCGAAAGTTCAATAGTTACATCTTATAATTTCTCAAAAACTCTTAAACTTTTCGGGCAGGCGGGCGTCATAAGGAAGTATGCTGCTACCATCGCCGTTCGTATGATATTTTTGTTAATCATTCAACATACATGGACTGAAAACCAGGAACATGAGGCTTCTCAAAAATTTTATTTCAGTGTGTGGTTAAATATTTTTCGTC
Source organism: Clitarchus hookeri (assembly GCA_002778355.1). Taxonomy (NCBI): domain Eukaryota; kingdom Metazoa; phylum Arthropoda; class Insecta; order Phasmatodea; family Phasmatidae; genus Clitarchus; species Clitarchus hookeri. Next base: position 216,090 of record NQII01002708.1, on the reverse strand, counting down.
GGGAAATGCAGTACATTAATATTTATATGATGTTCAAAACCCAACAGTCTTTTGATGTGCTAGAAAAAAGTAACAGAAATCATACATCTGTTGTGCGGAATGTACGGTAACAACTATTTTACAGAATGCGCTCATCAAACCGAAATTTCATGTCACACATTTACCTCAAAGAAGAGTTTCTGTAGTTAAACTTGGAGTTTTGGTGACCTTGCGCGCATCATACCGACTGTGAACAAGAGCAATTCAGATTCCTTTTTGTCGTTGTTCTAAGGGTTTTCTCTAGGCCTTCCTTTTCCCTCGTCAGTGCGTTCTTTCCAGCTTCAATTTCATTTCTCACTCTCCAGGTAAGACAGCAACTTGCGATACCCACACACACACTTACCATCTGATGCATGCTATCTCTCCAGTGTGCTGGAGAGATAGCATTCATTATTTCGGTTATGAATCGCCAAAAACAAAAAGTGACTGATTTACTGATACTTGATTTTTACTTTCCCACTTTATGTACTGCAAGGCAAATTGGATGAATGCTTACCTACACATACTAGACTAGTTTCACGTAACACCAAAAGTAATTCACGTGTTTGTAGCTTACATTGTAATAAAACTCGAAATACTGGGATTAGAAATCGCCTCAGGGCGAGTACTAACCATCACTCATCTGGCCGAGCTCAAATTGTTAANCCCCCCCCAACATACAACCATGCTAGTGTTCCTACATTTTCTCAGGAAACACTCAAATGCAAAGGGAAGTTCTACATTTTGTATAGCAGCGAATCTAAACTTTCTGTATTTGCAGCCTGACGTGTGGCATAATTTTTGTACTACGTATAGGTTAAAAACTTCCATTAGAGTTACGGAAGTTGACTAGAAAGTTATTTACAGTTTATGGTGTGTGCGGATGCATGCGGGCTCATGCAGACTTTCCCAGCCAAACGCACACCAACCATACTTCAGTCGTGCTTCTTGTGTTCTCGGCGAGACTGGTAGGTAGGGCTTAACGTCTCGTTGACAGCGAGGTCATAAGAGACGGAGCAAGTTACTCGAAATGCAGGAACGGATAGGAATCGGCCACGGCCTGTAGCAATGTACCATCCCAGCATTCGCCTGGGGTGATTTCAGGAAAACGTGGTAAAACCAAAATCAGGATGGCCGGCTCCGTATTCGAACCCAGGCCCACCCGAATGCGAGTGCAAAGTTTAACCACTGCGCCACCTCGCTCGGTCCGCCGAAACTGGTTTTTCGTGGACTGAATTTTCTTCTCCATTTGTTTTGGAACCAAGCTATACAAATGCACGCTTTGTGCAATAATATGTTTTGTTTTTATTTCTCTCTTTATATTCTTCACATGTTGCGTTCACGCGTCCCACAAAACTGCCATTCTTTGAATGTCTCGTGTAAGTTGAAGTGTAGCTTGTGTTTTCCGTCTGGTGGTCCTCACAACCAAGTTCGCTGACCAAAGCGACTAGCACGTGCGATGCAAGAGCTACCATACAACTGCCTGATCTGTGGAGAGTAGGGTTGGAGGTTCGCACGAACACCGAGATCAGTTATGTATCTTTCCTACAGCATCTTACACCTGCCTGTGTTTTCCATTGTGGTCGGGTAACAATAACTGCCTGCGGACTGTTTGCGGAGAGTCTGATAAACATTGCACCCCAGTCGATATACACTTTGCAAGCAGTTGCCCTTCTGTATGCGGGCAGACGAATGGTAGTGAGTACTCTCGCCCTTAACGACTCCGGACACGGTGGGTGCCAAAACGAAACCAATTTATGCAGTGTCTTCAATGTCAAGATATCAATAAATATAAATATAACTGGCTTCTGCAGGCTAGGTAAATATTAGTATCTTTAAAGAGCGAAGACTGAACTCACGGTGAAATGAGTTATGCAAACCACAGATGTAAGAAAATTAACTTCGTGTTACAAACTACAAAATTGTAAGCGTTTAGTTTTAAAACTGCGTTTTGTAACAAATGTGACGAAAAACTCAAAATTATATTAACCGTGGAGTATTTTGCCGAAGTTCAAAACACGAAAAAGAAAGTCGTGTGCTTCTGAGAAAGACTTCTACTGCTGAGTTTTTATTGCGCTGTTCGCTGCCCCGTTAAATCATTTTCCCCTCTGTCGACGTATAGAAAAATGAAACAAAAGAAACCGTCGCAGACATTCTGAATATTCAGGCTATGTGGAGTGACACGCACACTTTAAGTCTGCAACAACTTGAGAGCTGATCGCTAGCGCTATCATCCATTTTATCATAGATACCTACCTACGTTTGGCAGCTGATACAAGAAAATAAGTGACAGTTTAAAATTTAGTTTTTTCTGTATTTTATGAACTGTTGTTTTCCAAATTATGAATATATCCTAAATAATTCATTTATAAAGGTTTATTGAGAGACCTAGTAAGCAGACCTCACACAGACACGTTGGACTGTTTTTTAATAGAACGTTTTCTGCTGGAGCTCTGCACACCGTTCGACGGCCCACCCAGGCGGCCGTCTTAACCGCGCTGCGTGCTTCAAACTAGCGCGCTTTGACCACCCCTGATAACCCGACAGTTACTCAATAACTTCCAGAGCACATCCTAGTCAAACTTCAAACACCCCGCGGGCAAAGCCAACTCAACGGCGCTATCCTGCGATGTTTGCTCTCTTTGACGGACGGACGTATTTACAAATCGAGTCCACTTCGCCACTAGTCTTGGTCGCAGCAGGAACATCAAGGGCCCCGCCCATCGGAATATTTCTGTACCTCAGAGGTAAGGTGTTTGGAGATTCTTTTTGAGGCTATCATATCATTTTAATGGTGGAAAGTTTCTCCAGCACAGTTCTCTCCTAGTTTCGCACGTATCCCGCTAGTGTGCCGTCTGGAAAACATCCTTGTTTGGTTACGTATAGAAACATATTTCCAATGCCCATGATGTGATGTGAGGTGTGCGCTGTTTTCGCAGGTTAACAAATTGGAAACGTGTTCCATAGTGCCGGTAAAGAAAAATACGGTTAAATCTTCTGACAGGCGGGAGTTTTGGGCCTTCGCGCCCGCTGGCAGAGAACACACGTCTTTGAAGTCGCCGCGTCTACCCAGATGTCTCGGTTGGTGAAGTCACAGATAGCAGCTCGTTCCCATGTCACGTGGGAAGGATTTGGGTTGCCGAGAAAACCAGCCGACCAGAGGCATCGTGCGGCACGATACCCACTTGCGAAAATGGTTCGCCTTGGTGGGAGGCGATAAGTCTAACCGCTTAGCCACCGCGGCCCCAATTGACGTTGGGATCGCTGCAGGCGACACGCCGGTGAGTAAACGGGGACGCACCCGGATGGTGCCGAGAGGGATGTGTCCTGCTTATTTTCCACCGCCGGCTCATTACGATGGCAAGCTGGGAAAATTCTTCCCTTCTTTCACTCCCCGCTTGCAGTAGCTGCGGTCGGGTATTGTGCGGACGAGCGTCGTAATGTAATTCAGGAGTGGTCGATTTAATTTCGGTTCGTCGGAGCGGGAGGTTTTGGAGGGAGGTGGCATCCCTCGTATTCAGTCGGAGGTAGGAGACGATCAAGTACCGCCACCTCCCACACCCGCTGGTTAACTAGTTCGGGGGGTTCGTATTTCCTGGTCGCCGGGACACGTCCGGGCCCGGTCCTGCGATGTTCGACCAGCAGCCACTCGGCGAGGGCCCCGTGTACCTTGAGCACTACTCCTGCTATCGATCCCGGCTCGACCGACTTGAACGTCGACCACGCGGCAGAAGACACACTCCTTCGTAGCTACCGCTGCACTTTCGCCGATAGTTTCCAAGCACATGTAAACTGATAAAAGAGTTCGCTTGGTAAGATTTCTCACCTTCAGTAAAATACCTCTGTAACTATAATATTGTTGTTCTCGAAAAAAAAAAATGCATGTGAAGCGTATTACATTTATAAATAAATCCGTGTAGTTGAAATGCATTAAAAACTATTCTATGTTAAATATGTTCTTTAAAAAGTCTCCATAGAAAATTTATTTTAACACAGTTCTTTGAATTAAGAGAATAGATTTATTCTGTATATAGGACACTGTTTTTCTAAGAGTGCGATATGTACTCGCAGGGATGTTCAAGGCCATGTGTATCTTCACCAAATTCACCAGATTGTTGCATGAACAAAATATTTTATCGCCTATTATTTTTAATAAATACTTTTGAATACGATTCCCTAATTTTATGTCAGCTCTATCACTAGCGTAAAACTTATAATACAATTGTATATTATATTAATTACATCTTCACGCAAATACACTGACAATATGTAAGTGAAACACGATTTCTTAAGTGATTGTGGCCCATCAAGCATTGTAATGACTTGTAAATGGCCCGATGGGAAAACTAATTAAATAGCTCCGAGTTCATCGCCAGGTAACAGTCTATATTACTCCACCTGTCGTTTGCTGGAAAGTTACCCGTCGTGTTTCCAAGATAGTAGGGACTGTGGTGGCTCGGCTGCATTTTTTTTTTTTTGTGAAAGACTAAAACGTGTTTTGCGTTTCTGAACCGCGTACAGTAGGAACTTCCATCATTTCTATACTTTCAACATAATATAGGGTCACAGGGTAAATTTTCTACAATTTGTGTAGGTTAAATCTTACTTTTAAGTTAAGGAATTCACCGAAAATATGTTAACCGTGTAGTATTTGTGTGGAATGGGGAAAAAACATCCACTCGTGGTAAGCAGGAATCGAAATCCCGAGCAGAATGCGAGCAGACACGCTATCCCACGAGAGANCCCCCCCCCTTCCACGGTTCTTCCTTGACAAATAACTGGCGTGAACCATTTCCGAAATGAAACTTTTATCATTGTCTGGAAAATGACCGGAAGACTTTCTGAAGTAGGAAATAATAAAATCGCCCAATGCAGAAACTAAACTATTCATTTCCTCCTTGAAAGCGTTTCATTTTACCTTCGCTTGTTATTTAGGGTGAAATCTTGTCAGCCAGTTTGGACCCACTTCCACAGTCGTTTAGGCCTATATAAACATTATTATCTTTTTAGTTCATTTAGGCTTAAAAAAGAAGCTAGCTTCAAAAGAAATTTGCTGTATATTTCTACTGAGAGTTAAGTTCTCAGTTAATAATATTTACTCGCAATCCAGTTTCTCTATGTCGACGAGAGCCTACGAAAATAACACATGCCCGTCACGCAGGGCCACCGCAAAAAAAAACTGACTTAAACGTCCTACGACATGATTAAGATTATTTGGCTGAAATTATTTTCTCAACGTGCGTATTAAAAATGAACAGGAAATACGGTCAGCTACGAGGAACTTACAACGACAAAGGGCAGTGTCGAGAGTACGTCGATGCGCCAGCGCTAAACACAGTTCGCTCGTGTAATTACCCTCCTACGGACGGGATTCGGGCGGAATAAGCCTTACAAGAAAGACATTTGATGTCGTGAGCGTGAAACAAATTACTTTCTCCGTCTCCCTCTCGGAAACATAAGAATGGGATTTCAACAGCAGGGCCTACGCCAGAGGCTAAAGGACACTGAGCGTTTGACTTAAAACGTTTATATTATTCGAAACAAGGGAAGGATATTCAATATTCAAGTCGGTTTGTTCTATAGTTCTTCTGTTCTTGCTTAAGTAACGACGTAAGCTTAGCAAATAAAATGAATTTTTTCTGAGAAACAAATGTTGAATATCACGATAAGTGAATAACAAGGTATTCGTACTTTATGAGAAAACGAAATATTAATATATTTTCTACTACCTAGTTGTCATGTTGGATTCCCATGTTTCATGTGTTATTAATTATTTCTTTTTTTTATTTTTCCTCTTATTTACAAACATAACAATTTATGTACCATTCACATAGCAGTGAGAAAATCACTTGAAAAGAAATATAGGCAAATTTGAGTATTTCCATGAACGACTTACGGCTTTCTAAAACCGCGTACTTTGTGCTTAGCCTTCAGGAAAGTTAGCAAGTGGCATTATAGCACGTGCGCGGTTACTTCCAACAAGTCTGAAGCCCTGCTGAAGTTCTACTTCCAGGATATTCCTCCACCTCATGCAAACAGAGCTTAACCGAGGCTGGAAAATTACACTAGAGGAACAACGCACAGCATTCTTGAAAACTCAGTTTGATAATATTTTTCATAAGAACCATTTCTTACTATGCATCACCAACACGCCTATTTTCTGTTTTTTATTAGTATTAATTACAACTGAAATACTATAAATTATAATGTCAATTTAACAAAAATAAAGTACTTTTATGTCAGAAAAAGTGAAAAACTCTTTAAATACCTTACCTATTTATTAAACAACCAAGAACATCTTACGTGGGGTGATTTTTCAAATATTTGAATCAAAAAGTGTAAAAAAATCACGAATGGCCTAAGAGCCGACTGTTTTACACCAACGAGAGACCTGTCATTTCGGCCAGCTCGGACAAGGGATGAGTTGTAATAGGGGCGGAGCAGTGACGGATGGAAGACGGGATAAGAAATGGGCGTACCCCGAGAAAACCCTCACACCACGGCCACGACAGTTTTTGCGGCACTCCACACGTGAAAATTCTCGTCCCAATAATTCCCTGTTGGCATCGAACCGAGGACTTACCTCCTGATAGTCTAAAACGTTCTTCCTAGTTCAATGAACGTGTTTTATTAGGAAAAACAGGCTCGCATTCGGTAGTTAGTGGGTTCGGTGCCCACCAGATGCATTTTAAAAGGAAGCGAGTAGTTCTAATAAAACTTTTCTCTTCCATTCCTAAGAAAAAATAATTTAAGATCCTTGATGTGTTCCAGTATTGTGGCATATTATAGTCAGGCCAGTGCTTTTGAACATAACGTAAAGCAGTGACAGACAACTTTTTACGTAAATCTGTTTTTTATTTAATTTCTGGCTGTACAACTGCCTGATGTAAGAGTGTACATTCACTGTAGGCAGTCCGTTTCCAAGTCAGAAAAAAAAAAAACATTACCTAGAGTACTTTTGCGTGTCGCGTCCTCATTTATCAACCTTCAAGCGCAGCCTGCTCACATCTGTGCTCAAGCGCTCTTTCCAAAAAGCTCTTCGCGTGCAACTGGAAACCATAAAGCAAGCATGTACACTTCATTTCCTGCTTACCGTATCTTTTTTTTTACCCTGCCCGTAATAAATCCTCCTTTTCTTGTCATCCGCATAACCTCTCGGACAAAGAGAAGTCGTGAATTTTCTTTATCAAGTAACGATTGGTGTTTCGTCACTTTAATTACGGGCAAAGATTAAAAATGAAGCCTGTCTAATTAACACGCGATCTGATAAACTATATATTTTGAATAATTAACAGCAGCGAAGAAAGCTCTCCGAGTAGTGTAGATCTCGAGTCAGCACTTTACATAAAATAGCTCTAGAAATACGTTAGAAATCCCACTACGCAATGTTTTTATATCAATCCTATTTATGTAACACTTCTGATGTTATCAAATTTTTTAATTATTTTGCCACAATTCCCATTTAATATTTATAAAATGTTCATTTTGCTTGGCCTATCGCAACTCACGCATTCCTTTAAGTCTACAGCATTTGTCTGCCACAGTGTGACATATTATTCTCAGAATGAATTTTTAATACATATCTACTTAAATATAATATATAAATATACTTGATGTATATAATGGCGACGTCGAAAGTGCTAGTAAATAAAACGAAAAGAACCAAAAAAAAACATAATAAAAAGCGTAGCAATGTTTCACGAAAAGTGAAGGATCTAAAATTTAAGTAAAGGCGGAGAATATATAAATACAATATGGTGGTATAAATCATGCTTGAAGTTATACCCTTGACTCAATTGCCAGGTTTAAAAAAAATTATTACCCAACCCTATTTTTGTGTACTTCGATTTTGTATTTTGCGTCTGACTAAATTTCAAAATACATTATGTTTTTATAACTTCTTAGCTCCATGGAGGCTCGACCTTAAGTACAATAGGTTTTATGGTCATGTAGGAAAATGAGAGAAAAGAAACAATAACAAACTTTAGTTGCTCCGCTCGCACGACGGCGTCAGTGGCTAAAGAAATTTTAGAAAATGTGCTCCTCGGTCTTAATATCTTACCACCAAAAAACGCGTTCATAACACGTTAACACAAAAATAAGACAATAGGCGATCGCTCTTCCACCCATTGTGGGCTTACGAATTTAGACTCACCATTGGTACAAATTTCGCAGTCAACTTTCGAAAAAAATCCCCGTTTATAACTGTTTACATTTTACGTTCACACTGACGGTTTCCCCAGTGAAGTAGGCAGCGACGCACGAAAAGTAGCTCGATGTCTTTACGTCGTAATATTTAATTTTTAAATTTGTATACTATGAAAACACTTTATTAAACTTATGTTTATATCCTGCATATAACAATTATAAATTGCATAGAATTACGTTCTTGACAATTTAACTTGATCGATTCATGAATAAAGAGAACGGGTCCATGGCAATGTAATGTTACATATGGAGGAGGAATACAAAAAAAGCAGAAAAGTAGGTCTTAAGCATGACTCTTTAAAATTATTAGTTAAGGCGGTCTCCTGCCTGGCGATTGAAATGCGTGGAAGCGTATTTTAAAAACGAGGTTTTTTGACGAAACTTTTAAACGTGCCCCCAGTAGGTTTTCCTGCAAAAAAAAAATACACTTCAGACGATGACGGAATGGTACACGCACATCGGAAACATTTGTTATGCCCTTCAACATAGCTAAAAACATCTTTTTCAGACTGCAATATCTCAAAATATACGAACGGGATCCATGCGAAACTACGATAGAGGCGTGGAGGAATGGACCTTTGCTACAGTAGCGTCCATTACACTTATAGGGTGACCGCTTAAAGTCACGTTCACTCGAGTAGCCTATGGAAAGACTGCGCGGCAGTAGACCGCTTTGCACGTAGAGGCGATACCACTTTACGTGCGCCGTTCGGCGTCGTCCTTAGCGCTTCATCGATTTTCGTCTTCTGCGCAAGCCCACCGCCAACAGAACTGTCAAAATCACATGCACAGTCAGCGATAAACGCGTTTGTTTACCTTCGGTTATTCAACAAACCAGCACCCTTCTACGTGTATAAAATAATTCGACTAACGTCACAATATCGTCGTTGCATTAAAACTAGGTAAAAGGAAGTTACAACAGTTTCCAAGCACTTATTAACGTAAAAATGGTTCTAATCTCAGGTTCTCAGCTTTTGGCGCAAAAGCCGTCGAATGTCGGGACACGGGGAGAGGTTATTCCGTAGCTATAGAATACGAACCATAGAAAATTCAAGGTATACCAAAAGTGGACACCACCATGTCAGCCAACGAGCCGCTGTAAAGGGGCGTCGAAGACAGGCAACATTGTTATAACAAATTCGCAATTTGCAGGTTGGCTAAACCACCAAGCAGCGGTTTTGGTTTTTGGTGTCAACTGCTAGGAAGCGAAGTGTTTCCCTTGTTGCCTCCTAGATGCGCTGGTGTCGTGCTTGCCGTACAGAGAACCGTCACGATCAGAAAAATATTTATTGAAACTCAAAACGACTTTCGGCCATCCTGAAGTACAGTAGCGGGCACCTTACTGCTAGAGCTTCAAAAACTTACTATTTAAAAGCACCTCTAAAAGTTATTTATATAAAATTATTACCTCGCACACGTTTGATAATCGTATTGAAACATTTGCACGCCATCTTCTGCATATAAATCAACTTAATCAGATATTTTTTTTTTTTTTTGCAAAATAGTGACACAAATATGATTGCCAATTCTTAGAGCCGAATTATACGAAATAGTGTCGATTAACAAAACGGTATGTAAAAAAAAAAAAAAAAAGAAATAAAAGCACGAGCTGGCCATTTACTCCAAATTGCTTACTGCCATTGTTATTAACTTAACTGGCGTGTTATTAAAAATTTTAATTTCTTCATATTAGTTCACGGTAAACTGAGCACTTTTGAATTCCCTTCTTAAGATCTACTTGTAAGCACATAGTGTATTTCTTCTATAATACGTAAAATCAACATTGCCACGGGTCCGATCACTTTATTAATTAGTCGGTCAAGAAAAACTGTAAAATCGTTACAAAAGTAAACACTTAACAACTTTGCTCATTGTTAACACGTATGTTTATATAAAAAACAAAAATAAAATTAGGTAATTTTGGTACTCACATATAATTTTACCCAGTACTTTTAATTCCATGTTAGAACATGGAACTACAATCCAAGCGTCGTTACTAACATTACTGGGCGCATGCTGGTCAGTGTGCCTCTTCAAATATACAGGGTGTATCTAAATGCAACCGACAAACTTCAGCTGCAGGTTAATCACGAAAAAAGAGGTTGAAAACTTATACGAATTATGGTCTAACATTAGTTCTAAGGGAGTTACACATTTTTGAAGTTGTAACTGAAGAAAAAGTTGATTACACTGCGTCTGTTATGTACATCTGCCTGGAATCTTGCCCTACCTTTAATAGCAGCAACAGTGTTTTATTGAGTTTTGTGCGTGCTACACCTGCCAGGTATTGGTAAGTACTATTTTGAACGTAAAACACGAATAACTCGAAAACGGCGAAGCGTGGGATTTTTACACAAGGCGACATTTTTGTTAATTGTGACACGAGGATTAATAATACATCTTTCAAATCCAAAATATTCTACCGCGACATGGAGGTTAGTTCGAAATAGCGGTAGAAACAAAAATTATTTACATTAAATAATGCGATGAGAGCGACATGTGCTTTGATCATTTATCCAAAAAATTGGTGTTCCATCATAAATATTATCTCCAATATTTGAAGTAAACAAGTGATTCAGGTCCAACTTCAAAGATGTGTATTTCCCTTGGTATTCACTTTGGAACATAGGGCGTATATATAAGTTTCCAACTTATTTTTACGTGATTAATTTGCAGCCGAAGTTTGCCTGTATGCAGACAAGAGCAGTGACCTTTGTCAAACGTTGATTTAAACAATGCTCTATTAACGGTGAACAGTCTAGAACGATGTTACCTATATATCATATTATGCGGCGTGTTTTAAATACGACGGATAACAATTGTTTCCGCGAACAAAAAATGTTTGTTTATTGGACCGGTTTTAACCTCGCCCTTTCTCTCGGCTGCATACAATTTTACGGACACGGTGACATGGATGCTTTCTGTAAAATTGATAGCGCTATAAAAAAAGTAATTACATGTCGTATCGCTTGCAACGAAAGTTTGTTTAATTTTTTTTACGCTGAATTTATGTAATTTAGATTGCTTGCTACAAGAGCAAGTAATTGACAAACGTGGTAACATGTTAACGTTCCGAACATTTTCAGATCATCAGTCGATCGACACATGAATAAAGTAATAGGTTCCATGGTAACGTTAAGTTTACGCTTTGCGGACAAATACTAAGTGAGCTTTTTTTTTTGCCGCGAACGAACTATGAACGAATGTGTGAATCCATCAGAGAGGATTACGTCGACAACAGGAAGAAGTGAGGTGGAGATGGAGCTTCGGCGGAATGCAATGGTTTGGGGCAAGGGTGCCCCGAGAAAACACGCCGCACAACCGTAACGTCCGCCAATTTTTCCACTTTCGAAAATTCGAGACGATCTTGCGGGGGGATCGAACCTCGCTCGATCATGTAGGAGGAGAGTCACCTCTTGCTCAACTGAACTCAGTACGTCAGTTATAAAGTAATTTTCAGCGAAGAGTTCTTATTTAAAACTGCGTTTTCCACAAACACGACCGCGATTTTCACATGAGTTATTATGCGCAAGGTAGGGAAAAAAAATGCATTTGCGACGTTGTATACTGCATTGTAGGTCAATGTACGGGAAAATTCGCGAAGCGCTTCAAAGGTAAAGTAAGCGAACTATCGAGGAAATAAAAGCAGTTTTATATGCAGTGATCTATCAGCAGTGGTCGTTCTTTTGCAAACAAGAGGCGGAAAAAAAAAAACCTATTTTTTTTTTCGAATTAGTAGTGGCAGTGCAACTGTCGAAGCAACAGTGACAAATACGAAAGGATATGTTACCCAAGTTAACTAGGCAATTATCGCTTATACCCTCGTAGACACCCTTCGCACAATCGCGACGCCTTTTGTACAAGTTTAGTTCCGAAATTAACAAGAGAATTAGTATTAGTGTGAGTTGATAACCAAGCAAACGCGATAGACACTAGTAAGGTTATCTCTACTCAGGTCAGGAACAAAACGTGGTTTCTTATGGGGAAGTTTGGCTTAGGGAAACTTTCCGCCGCTAGGTGCGTAGTGTTCCAAAAGGTAACTTTTAATTAAAATCTTTAGCAACGCGAATTATAAAGAGAAATATTTTTATTAGTTGCGAAGTTTTTTTATATTTTACTTATGATTATTACAGTTATCCTTTATTATAACGTAGAAAATAGGGAACAACTGGTTCCTTGCCGACAGTAGCGCTTACCTAGTGGGGAAAATTTTCCCTTTGCCAAACTTTTAACATTGTACGGCCCAACCTGTAGTAGAAATAACCTTTACCTTAATAAGAATACAAGAATGAATCTTCTTAGCATGTGTGTAAGCTGTACTCTTCCTATAACTCAATCACGGATACTTCACACTTTTCTGAAGTCCAAAAGTTCTACTTCCGTGATATTCATCCACCTCATGCAAACTAAGGTCTAGTAGGTCTAGAAAATTACACCAAAGGACAACGCACCGAATTCGCGCGCACTCAGATGTAATAATGTTTTGCATGTGAACAATTTCTTACAAGGCACCACCAACACAAATGTTTTCTCACTGGTTTTATTCACATTTATTACATATTAAATATTATTAATACATTTTATATACATAAAACTTCAATTTAACAGAAATTAAGATCATTTGAAAGTCCTGCCAGTTTCACGTATATTTCGCTTTAGCACGGTTTGCACACCAACATAACGCAGGTAGTTTTACCTGAAGGACGGGAATTCGTGGCAATGTATCTACGAGACGGTTTTTTTCATAACTGTCTCACCGCGGAGAGCGAACTGGGGCATTTTGGTGGCGAGGTTGTGTCGTTTTTGCCCGCGGTATGGAACAAAAGTTGTGCCGCCGGATGTATGAAAGACGGAAGAGAGAGAGGGACGAGTTTCCTGCACATACATTCCGCCACCTCTCNCAATGTTGGCAGGGTGGCTTTGGAATGGTCTCCTGGTTCTACTAATAACCACTGCTGGTGCTACGCACGTCTCGGAAATATTCAAGGGGCTCGAACTTGGAAGCCAAGATAATCACCGGGTGGAAGTAATATCCTGTAGAGAACGGCGCACTCAGTAAAAAAAAAGCCCTCCCTTCCTCCATCAGTTCCAATAATGTAAATGCACCATCCGGTACTCGAAGTGCCACTTTAGTCAAATCGGAAAGGGACGTGATGGGTTCGAATCCCCAATCGACCGCGATTTTTCAACTCCTGCTTCGTGTTTGCATGTTAGGCCAAACCTATTTTTTGGTAATTACGTTTAGTTTCATAGGAATCATTCCAAATGAAAAAAATATATGTAACTACCTGCATAAAAAATATTGTTGTGAAATACCTTCGTAACGCTGGAATGCAGTTCAACTCAATCATTCTGATTTGCAATGCATACTTACATCTCGAATACCGTTATCAAGAACAACGCGGAATATTTTTATCCTTGATTTTTAAAGGCTGAGGTTAACCAGAAACTTTCTCTATAAATTCTTTAGTTATTATTGAAATGGGAATAAATAAAGTTTTCCTTGATTGCTTTCAATAGAATATTACTGATTTTATGAGGTGCAGTTAATATTTTCAATTTGGGTAAAAAAAAACAAACAAAATACAAAACATTTGTTCTTATAATATACGTGTAACAATGTGCTCATAAATATTATATATCTACAAACAGTAGTTATAAATTATGTATCTCACATACGCGAGTAGAAAGTTACCAAAATCCTATGCGCAGAAAAAAAGAGATCTTCAAATCCTCGAAGTTACAGGAAAAGATTTTTGATCAGGAAGTTTCATCGTTCCTATTACTCACGGAAGAAATAATTATCTTCTTTCCGGAATTCCAAAGCCCTTTCATTCGATTAACGTATTTCTCTTGCGTGTTCGATTAGTTGGAGACGTGCAGGCCGTGTTTTCTTGAAGGGATCCTGCGAGCGAGTTGAACACGTAATGTCTGTTCGTGGCACTAAAGACGGCCTGCTCTTGTATTGGAATCCGATAAGCTGATACCTGCAGCTCGACACCGCCCCGCGAAGCAACTACACAGCGCTTGTATCGGCGGCCGGAGGAAAATGAAATACGATATTGGTATTGCCAGGCGGGCTGCTTCAGGAAGCCCAACAACTTACAGTCCCTGACGAGTTACCTCCCGTGCTGAAAACTACTTGCATTCCTCGCATATTTCCCCGCCTGAGAAGTTTTAAAAACTACAGTGGTGTAAAGGTTGTTTTTCACAGTAAAATGAGCACTTTTGAAATCCTTGCTTAAGATTTACATCTATGCACATTTTATATTTTTCCACCGTGTATAATATGAACGTTTTCCATGGCCTGATAACTTTATTCATTATTTAGACAAGTGAAACTGTGAAATTATTAGATAAGTAAATATTTCACAAATGTCCTGATTTTTACTCTTATATGCACTGAAAAAAAAAAAACAGGAGGGAAATTAAATAATTTCAGTAGTCACCAACATTTACTTAACGCTTTTAATTTAACGTTCAGAAATGGAACTACTTTCTCTTCGTTCGTCGTTGCCATCTTCACAGGGCGTTTTCCAGGCAGTCTGTCGTTAGTTAAGATACATGCACGCAGCAGCGGTGAGATTCTCCAGAGTTTATTTTCAAAAGTGACACGGACAGCCCATAATGGCTGCTAAATATTTCGGCAGTACAGAACTCGTGTTATAAGAAATTTTATTCCCAGATTTACTACATTGGCCTATTTGTATTTGTTAAGCAGAGGAAAATGTGCCGCGAAGTTCTAACCTTTGTATAGTAACATTATTGTATTTGCAACTTGAGATTTGGTAAAATAGTAACCTTTTTTTATCTTCATAGTTGGCTGCCTGGTGGGAGGGGGAGGTTTCTGAATTGGTTTTTCAACCCCGTTCCAAGAAAAGTCTTGTACATTTCTTTGATATGAACGCCTCATATTTCTCGCTCGTCACATCAAGATCCTTATGAGCATCGGTTTATAAAGGGGAAGTTGTTATTATTGTCTCTCTTATAGTTATATTACTAAAGTAGTTGCATACGCTTAGCACCAGCCGAAGAGGCAGTAACGTACAGAAATTATTTGTCATTCACGGTAGCTTACTGATGTCGGTAGCTTACTGATGTCGGAATTTCAAAATTGTCCTTCGTACGTAACGTGAATTTTCTCGACAAGTAAAGATATGGGTTACTACTTCAGTGTGGTATCTCGTGATACACCTCCAGAAATATGTAAATTGGGTCCTCAAAGAACTTCGTTATAATTCATACTTTCTTAACTTACTTCCCATATCGTGACGTAGTTTTCCTTCGAGGAAAATACACTGTATATATACACTGCATAAATATATAAATATACTGTATAATTTGTACACTGTATAAATTGATCCGTACTAACGAGGTTGTGCATTGTACGATTCGTTCACCCCCAATGTCAGTGAAATCCCTTATACACTCAGGCTTGGCTTCACGTGCTCTGTGACAGAAAATTAAGAAGAGTTGCAGTTTTTCTTTCAAGAAATATTTTCAGCTCGTCCTTAATGAGGTACCGTGAATTTTTTTAAAAGGGATTATTATTTTTTCCCTGGAAACTACGAAGTTCGTTTCTCAATTCAACACGACTTTTCAACCGTATTCGTGCCCAGAAGAATGTAAACGGTAATACCGCAAGGCAATTTGCAATTCATAAGTCTCGCTGTGGTACACCAACTTTTGTAGCTGTATATCATTACTAAAATCCGGCGGAAGTAATATCTCATTTGAAGCACTGATTTAAAATGGGTTAATTAAGTAGTGTTAACACCAAGGTTTCAAGGTTAACTCATTCAGGGCATGTGCAAAAATGTAACTGTAGGCAATGCAACGAACGAATGTAATGTTTCTAACTTTACTATTATCAGTATAAAGGTCTGTCATTTGTCGGGACCAATAAAAACTTATTTTTGTTTGAATTTATTGGTGGCAGCTAATACAGTTCTGAGATGTGATCTAAAAGACTAATGTCTCCCACTGCATGAAGGACTTTGTTTACTGGATGCCGCTTTCTGCTGTCTACAGCGTAGCTCATGAATTCCTCTGCAGCCTAAAATATAATAGACCACCATGACCGAAAGTGTTAACAGTTGTAGCCTTTTATCAATAATGTGCAAATTATCAGTCGAGATGATGCTCGTTAAAACATTTTAACTGTCCCACAATTTCTGTCACTATAATACTGATTTAAAATACATTCTTTCAAGTGCAGTAATCGCAAATGAAACATCATGAACGCGACAGTTCATTTTATTTCGACTAAGCACATTTCAAAGGATGTCTCAATTAAACGGTCCGTAGCTTGCGATGAATGGTCTCTTCCACAGCGGTTTTGTTAAGGACTCAAAAATTATGGGTAAAAATAAAGCTTGCGAGGAGCGACATGAACCCATGATGGAGTGTAGACGTGCTAAGCTGCCTTGTCGCACGAGTTCACTTGGGTAACTTAAATCAAAGACTCGCCGACGAAGGTAGCAAACACCTTTACACACACGCTTGGGTGGCTGCATGCGCGCGCGTAAGATAATATTCGCATTTGAAGCATAACGCTTACTTGGAGGAACGGAAGCATAATTACATGGTTTTCTTGAACCACAAGCTCTAGAATGACGTGGAGTAGGTAATCATAGTCCCCAGGAGAAGACATTCAGACCATTCGTAGTAAAAATAAAAGGCTTGATAGATCTGATAATCTCTTCGCAACGTCAGATGAATCTTACCTGGATCGGTTGTGAGCTGTGATCGTTAGAGCGGCCAAAACAGAAAACAATTGCTGAGAGGTACAAACATCCTAGTTGCAAGAAGTATCTGAAGCTGATTGATAAAACAAGTCGATTTGGCGCCCAAATACTTCTAGTACATACGAAATTAACGCAGGCAGCCATCACGCTAGATTGTGCAAGTATTCGCCGCTTTAAGATGTGCAGACAACAGCACTGCGGATACGTAAACACTGGAAGCTGAAAATAAAAATACTTATTTATTCTTATGAACACATACTGGTAATAATCTTCATACAATATTTTTATAAACGGCATCACTTTTTTTTATGGAACACGAATGGCAATCCATTTGAAAATCTCCCTCCACTCCCCGGAACGGGATCGAACCCACCACCACCAGGCTGCTTATCAGACAGACTCCCTCATGACCTAACACGTTCGGTGCTAAAACCAATAATAGTATTTTAGCATCCAGTTCAGCTAACTGAACGAAACCAACCAAACTGAACCTATCCCTAGATTTTGAGAAAAAAGCACAGATATTAAGCATGAAACATACATTTTGTATATGAACAGTAGGGTTCCAACTTCAATAAGTTTCGTCATATCTGGCATTGAGATTTATCGAATTATAAACCTTTCATAAGTACACTGCAGATTGAAGCCTTTTAAATATCACAAACACTGAAAAATAAGTCCGGTCTTAAGAAATTTTTCGTGTTAGCTAAGTCAAGCTTACTTCCATTAGGACCAATACCACACTCGGCATAGTTCTAGACTGATACTTGGTATGGAACCAAATGTATTTGAGCTACAGCCAATTTTCCGACGTTCGTCTGTCAGGCGCTGATTACCAAGTGATTTTTGGTCAACTTCCAATTCGGAAAGTCACTTGCCTGTCGACTAGTTGGTCCATCGAACAGCTGATTTAAAACGGACTTCCGGCTGGCTGTCATCTCGAACTGCTGCCTGTTTTCCGAAATGTCGCACAGCAGCCAGATTGTGTCCTGAGAACTGCATTACGATCAGATGAATATAGGCATGGTGCGTGTCTAACAGATCGTTATCAGTCCGATACCGCATCCTCATTCATTTCCTTACACCCAGCATTCCAAGTCACTCGGTGGTTTACAAGCGTGCCCTACAACCGAAGTACCTTCCATTCCACACGCAACCGTGACAACTTCTTCGGGCCAAGATGCTGAAGAAACTTGAAAAACATTTGCGTATCTATTTGTTTTATTCTTCTCCTTACTGAATGTGCCACTGCATTGGAATGGGGCGACAATTGTCGGGGAAGAAAACGATATTACTTTTTAAACGGCCAGCCACCGTATGAAATGCACAACTGCATGGCTATTAAGTATGGATTATGACACAAGCCGAAGTAAGTGCAGCACATAGATTTTCTGGCAAGGGACAACCCTACGCATGGGGACAATAGGATATAGTTTATCTCTGAGACGCTTAAACCAAAACAAGTTAGGGTCACTCATGCTTTGAAGTGGGTATACCCCGAATCGATGCGTATATAAGAGGAAAGGGAAAGTTTATTAACCGGCTTGAGGCTATAGTGTAAATTTATAACACCCGCAAAAATTGATTGTAGCATTTCGTCTTAATTGCTTAGTGGCATAAGAATTAGTGTGCTGGATTGCTATGCGGGACGCCCTGGATTAGAGTTCGAGATAAAGGTTAGCTTAAAGGTGGCTGAGAAAAATTTAGACTTTAGACTATTCAAACAGCTATTTCCGTGAGCTAACCAGGTAGAAGTAAAAAGCAGTCAATAATATCCATTCATTTATTATTTTAATCGCTCTGATCGTTTCTGTCAAAGGGGAATAATTTTTGAATGCAATCTTCCTAGCTGAGAAATTTGAGGGTCTAGTTTCTGGAGTTGGTGACTAGCCCAAAGCACGGCTTGGAATTTCAGTGACCGGTCTAGAGCCACGACACGTGGTTTGGAAGCTGACTACACTAAGGTGGTCCCGTGGCCTTGCGTATGTCGAGGGATGACTCAACGTCACCTAGTACCCAACGCTATGCCTACGTATTCAGGAATTTTTACCGATGCTTTGATGGACGGTAAAGGGCATGCCATATGTGATGTTAAGATGACTTATGCCCTTTACGCCACCCAGCAAAAATAATTTTGGTATTTAGTTTTTAGGGCAGCGGCAAGCAAATTTAGAACCAGCTAGGAGCACCACAAAGGACAAGCCAGCACGTATAAAAGTAAATGCTTAACTATATTTACGTGGTAAAAACACGTTCTAATTTAACAGTCGTGAAGGGTCCTGGGTACTGAAATTTCGAACCCCTACATCCACAGGGCTTAACTAGCGTGTCAAAGTCAAGACTCGAACCGCTTACCACCATCGTCGCATTCCGTCTTGTTGACCGTTCGCCAAACAAGTAATGAGGAGAGGAGCGAAAGAAACTCTTCCCATCTTCCTCGCAGTTCACCCTCGTTTGCCACTTGTTGGAGGGCGCGGAGTGCTCAAGCCTTCTCCAACGTGTGCGCTCCTAGGGTTGGAAGAAAAAAAAAGAGAATAGAGGGAACTCGTGGACAACGCCGCTGGGACACGTTATTGCGCTCGATTCACACACACACACGCCCTCTCTTCGCTGGGTCTCGGTTCGTGCCTGCACCCCTCCCTCCTTTTCTTCATCTATTAAGTACGCCGTTAGAGGCCTGTACCCACGTGGGACCCCCCTCCCCACAAGCAAGTCACGAGAGCGCGCTAATTTCGCCAGCGAAGTAATTATCCGTGCGGGGGCTTAATAAGCGCCAAGAGGTGGGCTCGCTCGATGGATGCTGCGCCCGTGGAAAGCTAGAATTTACCTTCCGGTGCGCTGCTCATGCGTGTCGCTCTCTTCCGCACAGTCAGGGGCGCGCCGTCTTCACGCCTGCCAACTATACTCCGCCCAACGTAACTTTGCAGTGGGCATACCCCGCTTGTGGCATCTTCAACATTTCAAATTCTTGTCGCATCTTTCGGCCAAATATTTTACCTTGTCTCCCTTGCCCTACATTTTAATATTGAATGCTAACTCTAACCGGATTCAACATACGTATAAGTTGTCCTTAAGCACGCATTTCAGAATATAGTGTTTATATGTGTATACATATCTTTGCTTCGGGTGTAAAGGGCGCTATTTATATTTTACAAAAGCGAGGCTTTCACATTGTATTATTGTATTTCCGGATCGCAAACACTGTATACTATGCGGAATAATAAGCGATGTAACCAGTGGGAAAGGACACTATATGCCATAATGGTATCGAGGTAAAGTGAATTCCTGTTAATTTTCATATTTGTGACGCAGTGTCCTTTACCTCCACTGTACAAATATACAGGATGTATCAGTACAGCGGTTACAAACTTTCAGGAGAGATAGAGTACACCTAGACGTTCGGAAATCACATAGCAATGCATTGTCAGAAACGCTTTCCTGGCGCGGTAGTGACGACACAAAACACAAGAAAGGAAGGATACTAACACGAACCTTGATTTATTCTTCTGGGGTTACGTAAAGGCACTGGTGTACGAAACTCCCGTTAACAGTTTTGAGGAACTTGTATGCATCGTGGCAGCTGCTGGGGAAGTCCGGGACACGCCCGGTATTTTTGCCAACGTCAGATCTTCAATGCGCCGGAGATGTGAGGCCTGCATCAAAGCCCGGGGTTGTCATTTCGAACACCTTCTTTGATTTTTGCTGTACTAAGAACATAAACATGTTTCTATTCACGGTTTCTTCACACTTTTTGAATCAAATAATTGGAAAATCACACCATGCATGACGTGTTTGGTTTTTTCCTAGACATACCATGTATCACAAGCGTTTTATGCATCTGTTAACATAACACTATCTCATTTTAGATGAAATTGAACTTTACTTGTATTTTATATATTAGTTATGATATTTCATTTGAAACTTGTATTAATAAAATCAGAGATACAATAGGTGTGTATGTATCGTGTAGTAAGAAATTGTTCTTATGCAAAATGTTATTGCACTGAGCACGCACGAATGAGGTGCATAATCCCTTTGGTGTTATTTTCCATACCTGGTTAAGCTTTGTTTGCATTTGGCGGAGGAATATCCTCAAAGTAGAACTTTAGCATGGATTCAGAAAATTTGGAAGTAACTGTTGAATGGACTTTCTGTTACATGTATGTAGCTATGGACAGTGACGCACTTTTTTAATAGTTTCGCAGGAAAAAAATGAACTACTAACACTCTGTAACGCAGTTCAAGCGCTAGGTAGGTATTTTGTGTGGCTATTGGGCATTTATTCCCGAAAGTTTTCACCAGGTCAAAGTATTTCGATTGAAAAGTGGTGTCTCGTTCAAAATGCGAAGCACCGTAATCAACACACGTCGAAGGTGAGTTTCCGCTTTACCTTTGTCGCACCCGGGAGGAAGGAAAAAAAAAAAGATCGGACTGCGGGACAGAAAAAAAAATCAACGAAAATGGTGAAAGTTNGGGGGGGGGGGAGGAGATGAGACGAGGACTCGGCAGATGGCGCCCAGAGACAAAAGCGAGTGCGAGAAGAGGGGCCCTCCGGGTGTCGCGCGATGTGGTTCATGAAACAAGCGAAATGTTCTCTCCCGGGATTTTTTTTCTTAGCCACCCACCCTTCGTTATCGTTGCCCGAGGGGTTGTCGCCGTGCCGGGGGCAAGGGAGGAGGGTGAGGCGACGAACGAGCAGGAAGGAAGCGCCAGTAGGGACTCGCGCTATCTTCGGCGTGGTATCCGACGTGGCGGGCGCCGAATCAAAGGCAGCCGTAGTTGGTTGCGGGGCGGAGGGAGGAGGCTGGTCCCCAGGCGACGAGACGCTACTGGCGTCGGGACGCCATCCCCCTGCAACAGGAAGTCCGACGACGACGACACTCCGGCCGTAGCACTCTAAAAACACTTTCTTTGTTCCGACGTATCGTTCGTTGCTGCAAAGGAATTTCTGGTAAAGAATGAACCTCTTCAAAGTATGTCTGCCGCAATCAAAATTGTTTGATGTATTAATGATTATGGGCTGTAACCTTAGCTTTGGATTAATGCAATATTATCATATTGTGATGTTTATCTTTGCTATACGAAAAGATTTGCACGGTTTTTTTTTTAGTGCTAGAGGCGCTCTCTACCATCTTAGGGCACCGCGAACTGCGAATTCCCAACTGAGGTTCTGTCTGAGGCGATCGCAATCTCGGCGACAAAGGATTCGCGTGATTGGATTTCCTGAGGGATTTTCTTACCTGTGCATCGATGTCTCCATCAGACCTCGTCTGTGCATTCGTTCTGCGACATCCGCCAAGAGAAAGGGCAGGCAAGAGTGCGAATCGCGACGTATTCTGTAACGTTGTTTTGTAAAAGGAACGTATATATTTTCCCGAATTCGCAAAGTATTTGTTTTAGCCCTGTCTCTTATTTTACGTATGATAGCAGCGAACATATAACAACGAAAGAATGCTGGCTCATAGTAAATTTCGTTTGCATACTGAATGCTCTATTGATTATTTTACTGGTGGCTGTTACGACTTCTATTTTTCAAAGTTTCAAGTAACTGTTGACAGTTAAGAGCGCCCTACAGCGTAGTAATTTTTTTGTTCGCCGTAACGGGAATGGAATGAACGTAGAAGATGACATTGCGTCGCACCCAGTCCATATCTCCTCTTTCTCCTTCTTTCAAGCGAAGCGTATAGTTGGGGTACAACGCGGTCTTGAAATAACCTTCTTTGAAGAACTTAATTAGTGCTCTTTGAATCGTCCATGTTTTGAACGCTTTTTCTCGTGTTTCCAGATTGCAGTAGTAAGCCAAACCTTATTTGTTGGCATAAAAATGTTTTACGCGCATGCGAGGTCCATGACAATAAATCGTCATATTTATTAGGCGAGGAGGCCGAGGAGAAAACGATTCGTGCGGCGGGTCAGTAAACATGTGAGTGAGTGAGTGAGTGAAAAGATTTGGGCGGCTCTTAACATCCGATGAGGGTGAAGTGAGGTGAGGATGGAGCAGCGATGGAATGAAGGGGCGGGGTAAACGTGAGATCCCCGAGAAAACCCGCCGACCAGCGGCACCGTCCGGCATGATTCCCGCTTGCTAAAATCCGGAGTGAGCCGGCCGAAGATTGACCCCGCTTTGCCTTGGTGGGAGGCGAGCAGTCTAACCGCTCAGCCACCGTGGCTCTAGTTAAACTTGTGGTTCGAGGCCCGTTGTAATATACGGAAGTATTCAGACTTTTAAAACTTTTATTACGGAACATTAAAAATGTTTGAAAGTGGCGTATCGTCTTATATACTGATCCTATGTTGCTGGTATGAGAGCCCGTGACAGGACAAATAATATCTGCAATATAATGTTGGTATGCACATACCGTAGTTGAGAGTCGACGCGCCGTAGTTACGGTACGGACGCGCCGTTATCCGAGTCGGAAATGCCTGCGAGAGCGATCCTGCGGGCGGCGACGGAGCTGACGGAAGCGTCTGGACGGCTCCTCCTTCCCTCGTGTCCCCTTGCTATAAATACCGCGGCCCCAGCCCCGAGGGGCCTGTCACCCCAGACAATGCTATTTCCAAAACACGCGCTCTGCCGGCTGCGTCGTTCACGTGCTTTCGTCTTCACACCGGCCTGAAGACATCGACTCTGCAGTCGACGGTGTCGCCAAAGGCTGGGGACGGGAGGTGTTCTCGGCCCCTACCTTCTCGAAATATGAAAGACACATTAAAAAACAAAGAAAAATATCGTTAGCTGTCAGTAAAAATTAACAATTTTGGTATAGATAACTGTATAATATAAAAGTAATTAAAGTAAGTTGAGTTGAATTGAGAGATTTGGGCGGTCCTTGACAATGAGGTCTTGAGAGCCGATGATGGTAAAATGAGGTGAGAAAGGAACAGCACCGGAGTGCATGGGGTGGGAGAAACAGGATATCTCCGAAGAAAACCCGTCGACTAGTGTCATCGTCCAGTACGATTCCCACTTGCAAAAATCCGGGAGCGACCCGGTGGGGGATTGAGCCCGGTCCGCATTGGTGGAAGGCGAGCAGTCTAATCGCTCAGCCACCGCAGTCCCTATAGCGTACTTTTGTTCTTAAGCTGAAGAAAAATATATATATTTGCCCTGGTTTACACTGAAGAAAAAAAAAAAACTGGTACACAATGGCAGGTTATCAAGATTTAAGTGAGTTTGAACGTGGTGTTATAGTCGGCGCACGAGAGATGGAATATAGCATCTCCGAGGAAGCGAAAAAATTTGGATTTTTACGTACGACCATTTCACAAGTGTACTGTGAATATCGGGAATCCGGTAAAACATCAAATCTTCGACATCGCTGCGGCCGGCAAAAGATCGTGAACGAACGGGACAAACGACGACTGACGAGAATCATTAAACGTGAAAGACGTGCAACCCTTTCTTAAATTGGCGCATATTTAAATGCTGGGGCATCAACAAGTGCCAGCGTGCGAACTATTCAACGGACCATCATTGATATGGGCTTTTGGAGCCGAAGGGCCACTCGTGTACCGTTGTTGACTGTACGACACAAAGCTTTGCGCCTCGCCTGGGCCCGCCAACGCTACCACTCGACTGTTGATGACTGCAGAAACACGTTGCTTGGTCTGACGAGTCTCGTTTCCAATTGTATCGGGCGGATGGACGTGTACGGGTATGGAGACATCCTCATGAATCCATGGACCCTACATCTCAACAGGGGACTGTTCAAGCTGGTGGAGGCTCTGTCATGGTATGGGGCGTGTGCAGTTGGCGTGAAATGGGACCCCTGATACGTCTAGATACGACTCTGGCAGGTGACAGATACGTAAGCATACTGTCCGATCACTTGCACCCATTAATTTCCATTGTGCTTTCCGACGGACGTGGAAAATTCCAGTTTGACAATGCGACACCCCACACGTCGAGAGTTGCTACCGAGTGGCTCCAGGAACACTCTTCTGACTTTAGACACTTCCATTGGCCACCTACATCACAAGACATGAACATTATTGAGCATATCTGGGATGCCTTGCAACGTGCTGTTCAGAAGAGATCTCCCCCTCCTCGCACTCCTATGGATTCGTGGACTGCCCTGCAGGATTCATGGTGTGAATTTCCTACTGCATACCTTCAGACATTAGTCGTGTCCATGCCACGTCGTCTTGCGGCACTTCTGTGTGCTCGCGGGAGCCCTGCACGATATTAGGCAGGTGTACCAGATTTTTTGGCTCTTCAGTGTATATATATATTTTTTTATTTATTCAGAAGCACGGTGTCTTCGCTTTGCGTAAGCGTAATTGACCATGTATTGGCTGTGCGATTTCCCGCAAACAGGCTTCGTGTTCTGAATGGCTAATGCACGATGCAGAATATTACGTGCTGGTAAAGCTGTCACCTTGGTAGTAAGCCTCTCACGCTAACTGAAAAACGACGTTGGCGTATGAGGCCATCTTGCTCTTGATAGAGAGTTAGGCAAGTATTTTGTTTCTGTAGCCTATCCTTAGTTGGGAGACGCAACTGTACGCTTCCATAGAGCGAATATAGGTAAAGCTATCTCGCGGGCTGCGTAGAGCCAGTCTTCGCGTCCAACACAGAACTGTTTTTCTGCCAACACGACTACCGTAATCGACATGGATAGGATTTTAGGTTAGAACACTGTTTAGTAAACAAGTACTTTGAGATGTTTGTAAACTTTCTCCAACCACTTACTAATGCAGTTTTGTTAATTTCAAATTGGGAAAAAGTATTTCATTTATATAAAATGGCTTGTCTTTCGAAAATTAAGATATAACTCAAACACGTTCATCGCCATTGATCATGTAACTTTGACAGTTGTGATGGTTTGCGGTAGTCAATGTTGGGTGCATGCGCAGAAGACGAGGAATTGATGTATCTGATTCTTAGTCGGTGTACGCTTCTGGCCAAAAAAATAAAAGTTTACTCACGGGAAGACGAAATCACGTCGCAGCGGTTCTTTTGACTTGGCCGTGCTAAATCGCTGATTGCTGGTAGCTGTCACGATGCTTTGAAAGCGGGTCTTACGTGATGACGGGACGTGATATTTTTTTTAACGCACCTGCCTCATTCTTGTTAACTGTCAGCAACAAATACGTCGTTGTCAGCTATCTTAAACAAAAAAAATAGCTGTTGCTAAGCGAGGTGGCGCAGTGGTATAGCATTGGACGCACGTTCGGGAGGACCCGGGTTACTTTCCCGCACTGATAAAAAAAAATTTCCTTCATTTTACGGAAAAGTGCTGGTCGAAATTTATCCAGAACTCTTCACAAGACCACAAAATTGGTTAAAAAAAAAAATCCATAAATTTTACAGAACTTGCCGTGAATTCCCGCAATCTCTCCGTAAATTTGTTAGTTAGTTTCCTGATCTTACAGTTAAAAAAAAAAAGATAACGAAAGAAATAGTTAATTTTCGTAATGCCCGGTGTTTATACCTGCCCAAGATTTGAACCCGAGTCACATGTCTGATAGTTCACGACTCCAACCACCCATCTACAAGTTCCTTGTAACAACTTGGGCTACAACTGCATTATTTCGATACATTTAAGTTTCTATTAACGTTTGCGTATTTTAAATGTCGCTGGCGAATACATTCGCCTGATGCTACTTTCTGTAGTTTGAATAAATAGGTCTAAGTGGCGTGGATGCCCTAAATGCCGCAGAAACGATCATTTTCTGGTCACAGTGGCGAATAAAACTCCGTGTAAACTCGGCGTTGTTCACTCTATAAATCCGAAGCTACAGGAAATAAGCGCGACTTTCCGTATCTCGTATTTACGGAGGTCAACTCCGTTTATCGTCGTTACGGACTGCGTTCCCGTATTTACTACATTTTTCCGTTAAAATGTCTGTAATTATACGGAAATTTTTAACAGTGGAATCCGGCCATCTTTGTTTATGTTTTCCAGGTTCTTCGAAAAAGAGCTAGAAATTTTCCATATATACATTCAAAGTTTATAAATAAGAAAATATTATTTTTTATGTCTGTTACCTGTGTTTAGTCCTTTGTTGAAAAAAAAATAGTTTCCGAGAAAATAACAATATATTTTATCAATGGTTCGTTTATAGTGCCTCTGTAACATCATATAACTCTTTTAATGAGTTATCTTGAACTCAAGCTCTTTATAATAGATACCGAATAATCAGTCCGCATTTTTTCTACAAGGGATGTTTATTATTTCCTCTTGTGTATTACATACTAGTCCTTACATGGTGGACTACGAAGGAGCGTTAAAAAAATTTATATCAAAAATTTAATAATGTCGTTATATTGTTTGCTTATAATTATAACATGCCAAAAAAATGTTTTCAGTTTTTATTAAAATTTTAAGTTATTTGGTTAAAGTAATGCTGATGCTGTACTTTTTTAGGGATGCATGTGAGTGTATGTGTATATGCGTGCCTCTGTATTCAGAACTGATAAATACAGGCATGTTTCTGTTTGCTTCTAGGTGGGAATAACGTCAAGCAGTGTGCGGTTCAAACAGTGGATGAAAGATATGTGGCAAGACACACCCTGGATATGTTCATAGGTATGTAATTTATGTATATTGTTGTTCATTGTAATTCGCTAGACGTCTCTCAGTCTCGAAGCAGAACCTTCAGTTTGAAGAACGGCGTGCTCGCCGCTTGACTCTCTCTACATGCCGGTGCAAATACACACTCGCATGTATTACTATCTAAATCAGAAACAGTGCTTCAAGCCAGTGAAACATTGGCCACTGTAGATTCAGTGCATAAGCTTCGAGAGGCTGACGAATCGATGGAAAGCACTGGGGAACAGTTCCCGAAATACTGTATTTCACTACAGATGTATAAATCACTGTTTAAGGAAGTTATTTGCGTCCATTGAAATTAATATACAAACTTTTAGTGATTTCATCTCAGTGGCTATTTTTCTTCATTTGGTTCATGGCTGTATCAGTATTTACAATTGGCGTAAGGATACACAAGTATCAGAACGCAAAAGGAACTGACATTCAAAAGTGTTCAGTTAACCCGTAGTTTAGAGGTGGGTCACAGAATATCAGCCTGTTACTTTGTGTCTGGCACCCACTTGTATCAGGTACTGTAAACGAGTGCACTGCCAAAGAAACGTATACATTTAGTATCAGTTTAGCATTCGCCAGTATCTTGCGTCTGCAGTTCCACGAAACACTGACACAATTTTAATTATATTTAAAACGTGCGGTTAAATTACAATACAATTTCTTGGTTTAGATGTGGTGTCTGCACAGTGGAGTGTTTTTGTTTGGAAAAAAAATTAGTGATGATAATTCGTAACTTAGTTTTGGTATAAACACTTCACATGTAGCATGTGTATTAACCTCTCTGAAAACTGTTCGCCCAAATCAAGTCTTATTTTATGCTCTGGTTCATGTCAATCTTTCGTTTCACCGTAACTGATACCACACAGTACAGGTAAACAACACACGTACGTGATAACACACATACTTGACAACACGCGTGCCTGATGACGTGTATTTGACAACATGCACGGACAAGGCCACACGAGACGAATTAGCGGGCGACGTACTCGCGATTTCCTGTATCTAAAACAGGAAATATCAGATGCTTCGTATCAGAGACAGTTCTGTATCAGTATCAGTTTGTAACAGTTACAGAAAATATCTGTAACGTCCCATTTCTACCGTTGACTACTTATACTAAACCCCACATTTTCAGTGTTTTATTTTACACATGGCTTTCCTTGACTTCTCAAAACACCCAGTATATCTTTCTCTCACCTGCCAGCTATGTAAATTTAAAGACAAAGTGTTAATTTTGTTTTCTTTTCGGTGGGATTTTTTGAAAAACATCTGATATGAGGAAGATGCGTGTGCTTAAATTTACAAGCCGGATTGAAAATCAAGCCGGTGCACCCAAACATGAAAAATTGTCATTGTCATCAGATATGGGGTATATTTTTTCCATGCGTGGCATGCAATCCCCATAATTTTTTTTTTTCCATTAATAATATTTTTTTTTGTATCAAGTAACGTAATTCATTAAATAATTTTCCCTCTTTTATGTTTTACGTTTTCAAGACTTAACAAACGTGCCGCCATCCTACTTTCATGGTGGTGCGCTGTATATGTGCTCTTCAGCATTAGTATTTCCGCCCTCCTGCAGTTACGAAGTGACGAAGTGTCGCCGGAAATGTCTGCTAGTGAATAATATATGTAGTTTCAACGTGCAAGTTGTTAATCAGAGTGGCGTGCAGAGGCGGTGATTCTCCGCGACGAAATATCAAGAGTTCAACCAGAGTTCATCCACCTCTTCCAATAACCTGAGTTTTTTTTTATTACGGTTTTTATGGGATGTTGTCTTTGCGAAAAGCAATTTCCTTCTTTGACGGATCGGTACAGAATTTGGGGACTTGAATATTTAGCGTGCGTGGATTGCGTGTAGATTTTCAAGGCAAGTAGTAATCATTCGGAGCTTCAAAAATTGAAGGAACCTACGACGTTTTGAACAACTACACCTGTGCGTTCCCCCCCCCCCCNAGAAATTGCCATTACTTCTGGCAGTCTTCAGAACGGTTTCCATGAAGTACGTGAATCCATGTTCCCAAGGGAAATTTAGATGAAAGCACGTTTACAGTACTATCCGCAAACTGAACTATTAGTTAGCAGAATGGCTTAGGATGGTAACAGGCCCGGTGGTAACCCGTGAATGAGCGTTATTCTCTGTGAGCTGGTTCCCAAACTGTTATAGGCTATTCGCGGTAAAGTGAGAACTTTTTGAAGCGGTCTCTCATTGGGAATAATGGTTAATAAAAATGTTTTATTTTAGTCTTAGACGTTAAATATAGAGTCCGGTGAAATATATGTACTGTATTTATTACTTATACGGTAATATTTATTTTAATAAGTGGCGGGAGGATAAAAAATGGCTGATAGGAAGAAAGTAACTAGGACCTCAAAAGTGCTCACTTTATCGTGAACAGCCTATACAAGATATTTTTTAATGTACTCTTATATCGCGGCATCAAATATGGTAATACCGTGTATTAAACATGCTAAATATCGCCTACATAAAGCTTAATACAGCTAAAGCAAGTACAGGCATTGGGGTTGTTATTACATCCAGTTCATTTAAATATCTTCGTCTCTCTTAAGTACGCGTAAGCTCTATTGTGCATTATTTTAACAAGCACAATTTGCATAATTAAAGTTAGGGATGTTCCCATTTTTCGCTGAACATGGCTTCACATTCTGACGAAGCGCAAGTCGCTAATAGCGTAGTACAGTGCCGGCTGACACATGAGTGCGGGCGGTGTCGGATATTATAGCAGAGGTTATATATANTATATATATATATATATATATATATATATATATATATATATATATATATATATAGACACACACACACAAATAATCTGACATTCAAAATTTCGAGCTATCAAGGTATTAAGTTCAGATTTTCTAAAGATTCAACAATAATTTTAATGTTTAAAGACACTTATTAGTTTTACGTACGATGAGAGCATTAGGAGATTCGGTGAAAATTTTCTTCGATAAATTGAAAGCTATTTGTTCCTTGCTATGAAAAAATAATTTAAAATAAAAATAAAAAACACACTTCCCCATGTGTTGGTGCCGGCAGACGGTATTCGATTTCCTGTCTGTGAGTACACCCTTCCCCTTTGACCATCCCTCACTGTTTATCTGCCGTGCCTTTGGATGTGTCAGGTCATCTGTTTTTTTTCTAGGATCATCATACGTGAGATCACATAAGCTTATAGTGACGTAAGGGATAGCAGAAGTTCGTCTGTGCGATGTCTTGTGGAAACCAGAGTTTTCGTTTTAACTTACAGTGATTTTGAAGAGGAAAAAAAATATAAGTTGCCGTCCGTAGCAGAGTTACGGGTTCTAATCCAGGGTAAGCCGTATATATATGAATCGTTTATAAATGCTAGTTAGCTTTATTTGGTGTGTTAGTCGTTCCACAAGCACTCTTCTTGTAAAACAGTAGCGACGTCAATATACAACAACGAATTTATCGTTTCAAATTTTCGATAGCTTTTTATTAGTAATAAAATGCATCGAAAGATACAGTCCAGGGCGTGAAAAAACTGCCTTTGGTTTCTGAAGTGTAACACGCTAATGGAGCAAGCAGCCTCGGAATGCACTGGCGGGGATAAACGGGAACAATTCTGTTATTAGCAACATCCGCCACTTATAAAAATTTCAAAAAAAATCTCTAGATTCTTATTAGTCCGGGGATCGAGCCCGGGATCGCTGATGTTGAAGCCCAATGTGATGATCGCACTGCCACTAGGAATCAGACTTACTATAGTATATTTTTGTAGGACATGTTTTTAATAGAGCTCTCGAGTATTTCGCTAATTCTTCCGGCGGTGGACTAGACTTAAATTTTTTATTGTTTTGTTCTAGCATTATTATTGGGCCTCAATTCTTTAGATGCTCCTTTTGTAACCGTGAGCAAGTTAACTGTAATAGGTTTTTTGTACTTTTACAAGAAAAATTCTTGGAAACCCAGTTGCCAAGAAAATAGTTTGTAGAACTGCAAGATGTTTTCTTGTAAAATTTGCAAAACATATATTTGTAATATTACAAACTATGTATTTGTATTACAACTTACGTTTTTGAGAAGTGAACATAAAATTACTTTTTCTCTTCTTCAAATGTATAAATAATAAGAGAATAAGGAACAAATTATTTCAAAATCTAGTTCAAGAAACAAAACTACACCTTGCCAGCACGGAAATTAGAGCTTATATCCCTTTTAGTGTCATCTCACACCCTTAACCAACTTGACTTACGAATTTATAATTATTTTTGTACTTTATATAGCAGTAAAAACTTACAAAATATTAGTGAAATTATTCGACTGAGGACACTTTTATTTAATTTTAAAAATTCTGTGTAGATATGAAAAATTAACATTGGCGACTAATAGTGTCACGTGTTTTTAAAATTATATTAGTTTTATTATAACTATTTGAGTTGTATTAAGTGTTTTACGTTATCTTAAATTGTAATACATTTCATTTTGCACGCAACTACACTTTACATCACCCCCAGTTTTTGCACAAACAGCTATATACGGTTTTAGTTGTTGAGTGTCCGCCATTTTGCTTGAGCTCGTGGATACGGGTCAGTATAATACAAATATTTCTGAAGTCTATTTAAAACATGGCTCTTGTGTTTTACAAACTAGTAATTTTATAAGAGGTATTTTTGTATTGTTACAAACTTTTGTAAAATTTCAAACAGTTTTTCTGTAAAAATTACAATTTTTTACAGTGTAATAATCAGAAAGTAACAGTGTGACGGAGTCACGGACAACTCTGTGCAAAGATTTCGCAGTGTGGGAACAGCCATTAGACAAATGAAAGTGGCTCGAACACATAGATGGCTGTGAACTATAATCTACCGGCAAATCATTTCGATAAATACTTTAGACTCTAGTTATTAATCACACGACTAACGGTAACACGGTTAGTGACCGGCGCGTGCTGAATACACTCAGATCGTATCAACGCATTCCAAGGACTTAACGCCGGTGGGCGGCGTCATGGCGAAATCTGTATTTTAATATGTTTTTTCAACTCACGAAGATGCAATATCAATCTCTTTCTCTCTACTGTTTATATAAATGTATTCTATATATTGTGGCCTGTGGCACATGGGATTGCAATTTATTTGCGAAGTGTTTTGGCATCTGGGTACATAAACGTTTTAGGCAGTCATCTCTTAGTGCTGCTAAAAGTATTGAACGTTGCTACAGAATTTTTGTGTTCAATAGTATGTCTGTTCCGCAAATATGTGATTGTAACAACTTAAATGTTACCAATTCTGGTATTATATTTGGAATTTACCTAGTTTCCACGAACCAAATATAAAACAGAAAAATATATTGGCTGCAGAGATTTTAGGTATTTTTGCAACATAAATTGTAAACTGAATTTGAGTAGTATTTATATTTCCATGCTCTATGCAAACAGCTTGGAATGGTAAGACAATTTTATCTTCCCTCCATAGGTTCCACTTTTAGAAGTTAGTGTCCTGTTTGGGTAGGATGTATGTAACTAAACTAGACTATATTAGATCGATCAGTTTAGTATATATGCCACAGCTTTTCTGGTGTTATATCAGTACATGTACAGCGCTTCACGTTTATTTATTCCTCATGCGGTGGCTAGAAAGCCCAGGGTGTAGAATTCGTCGAGGATGAACTTATCCGGAGATGCGACCGCTAGCCGAGGAAAAGACTGAGGAAGCCGTACGCAGCGCAGACACGAGTTGATTCTCGGTCTCTGATTGAAGGACGTAACGGAGCCAGGGGAACCGCTGTGCAGAAGAAGCAGGGGGGGGGCAAGGCGGAAGACGGGAGAGAGGAAGCGAGGACGCGAGGGAAGGGCGAAGTATATTGCGTTCTACTTCTGCAGCTCAGCTCGTGGCGCGCGACGACATTCATTTATTTACGTCACCGTTGCGAGCGGCTAAGTTGAAGTAATGTATTCTCTCCTTCCTCGTCGCCACTTGCAAGTTCTGCAAAATGAACACAATTGACCCCGGAACTTTTAAAAAAAATATACTTTCGTGTTAGCAGTTCCTTCTCCGCGGTTGCACCACTTAATATAATCCACACGAGGCAAAAGGGAAGAAAAAAAAAAACTGCGTACAGCAGGAAAAATTCCAAAATTACTGTAGACACAAATCTCACCCCACAAAAAAAAACTATAATTCTCGACGTGTACGGGATACACAAGCACGTTTATATATTTAGCACCCTACAAGATAAAACACCGAGTAAAATGGTTTAAAATAGTTATTAAAATTTAGCGTGGAAAATGTTCCAGCGTGTAGGGACGATGAGGTGTAATCTGGATGTTATCTGCATTGCATGGCTACAATAGTTTCATCTATATCTAAACAGTCGTCCATGACAAAACAAATACTACTTTCCCCACACGGCTGCAACTTCACTTGATGCATATTCGTTTTTTATGATTTGAACGTGTTCTTGATTTCATTTCCGCGTTTCAAACATTAAAGCATTACATAATCGACGGCTAATTTATTTTCCTGACCGCAAAGGTTTTTTTTTCTGCGCACTATCTACTATCGTACAGGGTGAAAGATGGATAAGTGTATTACAAAAATTATTTCGAAGCCTTAATTTGCAATGCGTGAAAGACCGTATTTTGAACATACTGCGTAGTTTTGTGTAAAGTTATAGCTGCCCGCGGAATCAATATCTTTATTCATTCGTAGGGACTTGGCGAAGTTCCTGTTATTTGACATCACGTTAGACTTCACAGTCCTGTACAGAATCGAAATCTGCGTCTTTTGTTCACTGGCTGCTGTCTGGCTGCGAACCCCATTCCACTTGTGACCGAACTGTGCATGATTCGTGCACATTATTTTCAAATGTTTGTTCATTGGCGCAGTGTTGCCTCAGGGCGTGTCGAATGAAATTTGGAGCAGTGANTTGACAAATAGCTTTCCTTGTAAGCAGATGTGGATATTATAATATTTTTGAGAAAAAAAATCCGTGGAACATTTCAAAGTAAATCTTTTTTTCACGACAAATAAAAGTCGATGTTTTGTTGCCAATTCATAAATTCGTCTTTGAAACACAAATTTTAGTCTTTGAAAATTGTCAAAGTCATCAAAAAAATTGCTGTAAGCATTTCTCTGCTTATGATATTTATTTATCTGTAAAGCAGTGTTTTAAAATATAGCGACAATGATGTATGTTTTCTGAAAATATTGGTTCATCAATACCCTCACAGCTCAAAATTCCGAGTAAATAATACGCGCGAAGCTTGCTTATGTTACTTAACATCGCCGTTTCAATACTTGCTTACGGCCGGAGGGATGACATTGAGGCGTTAATAAATTTTACTAGGGGGCCGGGGGGGGGGAATTAAAGTATATCACGCCAGAAAATTATAACGCGAATTTTGCATGCTGATATTCATTTGTTAATCACATGATAGTGCGAAAATGTTAAGGAGATAATAACTTTAACAACATGCAAATTCTAACTGTTATATGCAAAAAAAATAAATAAAAGGAAAGACAGAAAAGATCGTAAAATAAAGTTTGTGCTCACACGTGTAAATATAGCTTTTTTTTAACACGACGTTAAGATGCCATCCAGCGTTCAGGCGCATTACGCAACCCGCAGTATCACGATTTACTTAAAGGCAATTTTCCTTATGGATCTAGCAGTAAAAATACATTAAAAGTTAGAACTTATATTTGCTTTATTTTAAATATGCAGCCACTGTCGTTAGGAAAGTGTTCTTCTAAATCAGGCAAAATTAATGTTCTTAATTGATTGTAACCTCTATACCTGCTCGTATTCCTCAAGTCTGTGATGAAAGCATCAATTATGGCAGATTCTGAAGGATGCACTTCAGAATGAAGCAAGTGCGCTTGAAATAAAATAAAATATTATTTCTAATAACGCACCACTTTAGTTGTTAAACCCGTAGCAAAATTAGCCTTGAAGAGACAAACTTTATTGCGAGTTGCATAGTGCCCCTGAAACGCAAGAACGATCTTTTAAGACATAGACTTGCTTTCCGACAACGCTGACAACTATTCTTTGAAGATCATCAGGAAAGATATCAGTCGAATAAGCTATATTCTAGAGTAGCTGGCAGTGACTTTCTTCGAATGTCGATTTCGAAAGTTCACACTTCACTGCGAACAGTGGCTTGTGGTGAAGTGTTGCAAGGTAAGCTGATACTTGCCCAGCGCTGTATACACTCGGCGCACGCAGCAGGAACCAGTTACCAGAGTGGAGCCGAGAGAAACTGAATGTACTGCGGCCACTCACGAGAGAGCGGCGAGGCATCCATTGCACACGTACTGTGACGTCATCTGCGCTACTACGTTGAAGTGGCCGATGGGCGAATTGCAAACGATCAGGTATAGCACAGAGCAAAAGACAGCTTACATTGCAACAGTTCACCACACGCAGCCGGCAGCGAACTAATTATAGTAACATAACTGAACAAGTAAGACGGTCCCCTTACTGGAGCAGAAGCAGAGGAGTGATGAGGGCGACACTGCCATGCACATCAAGTGCCCCATCGCCACTAAGCACAAAGCTCTGAACTGGTTTGCCGTGTTCTCGTCGTGTTGCATATTGGACTTCTACCGGTGACTCTACAATATTTTTATTGGTGGAAAGTCTGTAGTAAATTTCAATATGGGCTCAGTATCTTAGTTTCGCCCGTGTCCGGCACATACGTTTCAGATGCAGCATCTTAAAAAAAAACAGTTACTAACGATTTTTTGAGGACTACAAATTAAAATTTATAGCGTGCGTAATATCTTGAAAGTACCATTTCGTCCTCGTAATTGTTTGTTTTCTTATTGTATTTAAACATACTGGTAACACGATTAATAGTTTCATAGGAAAAAACGCATTTCAAACATGTTTCAATGCAGTTCAAACATTAAGTAGGCGACAGCCATAAAGACTAAAGGAAGACCCTGCAAATATGCACAATCATTCCTTCTATTGAAAATAAATTCTCACACTTAGGCAATAAAAGATTATTTCATGATGACTGATATGCGTTTACAAAGCACACATTTTGGAAAGTATAATTTTTTTTTTTTNCAATAAAAGATTATTTCATGATGACTGATATGCGTTTACAAAGCACACATTTTGGAAAGTATAATTTTTTTTTTTTTAGGAATTATTGGTTTGCTTAACGGAGTTAAAAAAAGAAAAGAAACTGATATTGGTGTATTTTCTNTTTTTTTTTTTTAGGAATTATTGGTTTGCTTAACGGAGTTAAAAAAAGAAAAGAAACTGATATTGGTGTATTTTCTTAAGCTGAATATCAATTTCTTGATTTCAGGTACTAATTAATAAGGTTTAACGTTAGATGTATTTCCGTGTAAAGCTCGTTGGAAATAACTTATACAACCGAAATGTGATTTATACATATCAGACTCTTTACACGTAATGCAATATTAATTTATTACTCTAGATAAATTTTGAAAATATCCCCATGTGTTTATGGAATGCGATCGTCGATTAACTGAGCAATGCAGATATGCGATGGCAATTCCTTGGTTTGAAACCATGAACTCCTTTCTCCACAGGCCTTAATATGTAATTTCGCAGGGTAATAATATCAAAGGGTGTCGGGTGAGCCCCGCCGGTTTTCTGGACGCACGAGGCTTTGCTGACTCGCCCTCTCGCCTTGGAACGCGAGACGGCCCCAAACCAGAATTCAAGCCCCCAGACGACTGATCCCCGCCGTAATCGACCCACCGCGGATATGAGGTATTCGCGTAATTTAGTTTCCTTGGAGTTAAATTTAATTACTCTAAGACGGTTCGCACACAATCTTCTAGGTCGTTCCCAGCTTTAGACGAGGTTAGATGGCGAAGCGCAAGGCTAATTTGATGATGGCCTTGAAGAGTTTTAACTAGTTTTGGATGGTAAAATTTCTGCGTTTAGTTCCACTCGAACTTTAAGCGTCAACTGATGTCGAATTTATGGTTCTATTGCGACAATAAAAAGAGTTTATGCTACGTGCAAGTAAATCACTAGCGTACGTTATGTTCGGTTGGCAGCACCGACGGAGTACGGCTCGTAAACAACGAGTTTTTGGATACGAAGAGAGGCACGAAGCCAAAATGGGAGCCAAAAAATGGCAGTAAATTATATTTACAAGAGACTTTTCAGCGTATGGATGAAAACAAGGTCATTTGTTTGTTAACTTGGAATGCCTTACCGTCCAGACAGTTTTCTATAGCAGCATATAATGTTCGTATAAATCGCCATTCTAAATATACAGCTGTTTATTTGCACCCAAACAACCAGGAGGGACCGAACACTCGTCGTTCTGCGAAGATACTGTTTCTTTCTTCAGCGTGTTCGGGTGCTGTGAGGTGGAGCGAGGTTTTTTTTACACGAATAAAAAAAAAGTGAAACATACATGATTACATTTCACCTTGTTTCGCTTACGAGATCTGTATTTACCTTCGCACCTTAAGTTTTCAGTTTAGGACATTCTTTCCCTAAGAATCACAGCACCTTTTGCGATATGCCCGACCCTTTCGGATACCTGTTCGGTACTGTAATTTCGAGTCAAGATCCCTGGAGAAGTTTTTTGAAATACTCGCCGGTTCTANTTTCGGATACCTGTTCGGTACTGTAATTTCGAGTCAAGATCCCTGGAGAAGTTTTTTGAAATACTCGCCGGTTCTATCTGTCTTACATGTGTTCCATTTTTTTTTGTGTAGACTTAGGTTTAGTTTGTAAGCCGTCCCAGACTGAACTAACGATGCTGAAAATAAACTTATATGAAAAATACTTTCCCGCTTATAAAATATTTAAGCTTTCGAAATCCCTCTTTCGTATCTCTTTTTCTGTCAATTTTGTATCCTTTCTCCATATACATATTTAGCTCTTTCCGTCGACCCGATATCTTTATGCGTCGAACAAGTACAAACCGTGAAATTGTTAGTTATGCGAAATATGTTAGTAATATGCCACTTCATACTTAAACTTTGCATAAAAATAACATTAATTAAATTAAGTTCACTCTGTGACCACTAACCTGAACTTAAAAATTTGAACACAACGTTAAAACCCGGAACTACTTCCATTGCAATGCTGCCAACTTTAACAAGGGATACTCCATTCAGTGTATCCGTTAAAATATACGCAGTTTATAGCATGATTTGTTAAAAGGTATAGTTCAGAAGTGCATTATTAACACCGGGGAAGATAACGAAATTGCTTATAAAATCACTCCGCACATCGCTTCAACCAGTCAGAGAGTCACGTGATAGTTGGCAGTGCTGACGTTCATATTTGTTTTAAGAGTGCGCAATTGGCATGCATTAGGAACGCGNTTTCGGATACCTGTTCGGTACTGTAATTTCGAGTCAAGATCCCTGGAGAAGTTTTTTGAAATACTCGCCGGTTCTACCTGTCTTACATGTGTTCCATTTTTTTTTTGTGTAGACTTAGGTTTAGTTTGTAAGCCGTCCCAGACTAAACTAACGATGCTGAAAATAAACTTATATGAAAAATACTTTCCCGCTTATAAAATATTTAAGCTTTCGAAATCCCTCTTTGGTATCTCTTTTTCTGTCAATTTTGTATCCTTTCTCCATATACATATTTAGCTCTTTCCGTCGACCCGATATCTTTATGCGTCGAACAAGTACAAACCGTGAAATTGTTAGTTATGCGAAATATGTTAGTAATATGCCACTTCATACTTAAACTTTGCATAAAAATAACATTAATTAAATTAAGTTCACTCTGTGACCACTAACCTGAACTTAAAATTTTGAACACAACGTTAAAACCCGGAACTACTTCCATTGCAATGCTGCCAACTTTAACAAGGGATACTCCATTCAGTGTATCCCTTAAAATATACGCAGTTTATAGCATGATTTGTTAAAAGGTATAGTTCAGAAGTGCATTATTAACACCGGGGAAGATAACGAAATTGCTTATAAAATCACTCCGCACATCGCTTCAACCAGTCAGATAGTCACGTGATAGTTGGCAGTGCTGACGTTCATATTTGTTTTAAGAGTGCGCAATTGGCATGCATTAGGAACGCGNTAGTCACGTGATAGTTGGCAGTGCTGACGTTCATATTTGTTTTAAGAGTGCGCAATTGGCATGCATTAGGAACGCGATGGAGCTCTCGAAAGTGCTGACTGAACCGCGAAGCAGGCATAACTCCGCTAGGCACCCCGAGCATTACGGCGTGCTCTATGTGAGCTCTAACCCGCGTTCGGCTGTGCGTGACGTCATCCCACCCCTGGGATTCCAGCGCCGAGGTCTCGGTTGGCATTCCTGACGCGCCGGCACGTCCAGAAGTCTGCCGCCGCAGATCTCTCACCTACGCTCCTAGCAAGCGCCCTCGACCCCAGCGGGGCCCTATACAGGGTGGGCCCTACGCACGGCAGAGGGTTGGGCCGGGCGTAGGGCGGGAGGCAGATAAATGAGAATAATTACCATATTCACAACAATTCGGGTGGCCCTTTTGTGCGCGCGCGCTCCCACTCTGTATTTATCATCATTTGGTCGGCGAAAAAGAGGAGCGAGGCGGAAGGGAGGAGGGTGGGCCGTAACTTTCCAATTACAACTCCTGCGTCCCAAAACAAAAGGGAATTTATTAACAAAGATAAATCGTCTGAATAAAACACGCCCGCAGCTCCCTCCCCCAGGCTGAAAGATGTTCCCGCCCGTTTTCGTCCAGGAGTTTTCCGTGGAAGGGCCTGGGCTATGCGCGGACTAGGGGTGCAGGGGGGTAGGAGCAGGAAAAGAGAGAGGGAGGTGGAGAGAGAGGGAGCATCCACGCAGTTAATTTAAGCGAATGCTTTTGCGGTCCCTCAGTAATTATCACCGCCGCGATTCTGACATCAAGGAAACCTCTCTCTTTCTATCTCCCCCTCTCTCTCTCTCTCTTTCTCACGCACTTTTTTGCGGACGATTTACATCGCTGGGAGATCGGNCTTTCTATCTCCCCCTCTCTCTCTCTCTCTTTCTCACGCACTTTTTTGCGGACGATTTACATCGCTGGGAGATCGGTGAGGGCAGCTTGCAGATTAAGCGGTGCCAACTTTTGGACCTCGAACTTATCACCGGGAAAGTGATATATTGTGGGATATTTTATCCCCGCTCCTCTGGCTGAAAAGATGCTGTTTGCTGGATCTCTTAACTTTCGTCCCCATAGACTATCCGACGTTTTTACAGGATGCGATTTTTATTTCTTTGCGCTTGTTTAGGTGGTCGTTAGGTTCTTGTGATATCGAGAACAGAAATATTGATGAGATAAGTGAGCCACTACAGTTCACAGTAGTTAGCATTAGTGGTACATGTATACTTATTTTCTTTAAGTTGTTCTATGAGTTTACAATGCACAAGGAAATGTTCCAAAATTCGGGTATATGCTGGAGGGAAGCGAACAGCTATGAATGTAAAATGTTTTTCATATCAACCTTAAAATAATTACTTATGAGCTCGTGTTAAATTTGTGTTAAAATTCCAAGTTCACTTCAATTTTTAATTGTTTCCAGTCGGATATCAAATTCAGGACATCTCGCTGAATATTTAGCTTCGTGTTGTTTTTGGGGCAGCGGTGAGGCTACGCCATCAGTTTAACAGCTTATAGGCACCAGCGGTCATTTCGAGCATTCAGAGGACATGTTGCACTCGTGCACTTTACTTCCCTTGTTTGTAAGCTGCCGTGAATATGGGAGACGGGGCGTGCTCTACGTTCCAGTTGTGTGGGGTGAGAACGGACTTACACGAACATACTCGTGAAAGTATCCCGTCGTGACTCGCGCTGCTTAAACACGAGCTACGAAACCAATTTTTGTCACAACAGTTTCCCTCGTCAGTTAGAAAATTGTATTTATAATATAACTCGCATCTACTGAGACTAATACAGGGATGCAATTATTGTGAGTCTCTAATTTAATTAAATGAAGAAAATTTTAATATGATATTTTTAACGATCTTTTCCGAATATAGTTTGTCGGAAACGTCACATTTTTATTTCACTGTTTTCAGTACATCCTGAAAAAAAAAATCTGAATCTAGCTAAGGCATTTCACTAGTAAACCAAGGCCTTCGAGCGGCATCAGTAGTGAGACTGAATTTTCACAGTGAGTCGGTAGTCACATGTTTTGAAGCCTAGTAACCTCAAAATTTCTTCATTTACAGTCTATATTGTTAAAAAAAATTGTAATGTAAATTTATGCACAGTACTAAGTGAACAACTTAATTTTACGGACTGTCAATAAAATTATAGTGTCTCATTGCGGGTGAAAGGTTTCGTGTTCGGTTCGCAGACTGGCTGGGAATTTTAAAAGTGTGGAAAATTTTCCTTCTGTGTTTAGGAATTTTGTTACTGCTCATTCTTATACTGCTATGGGTAATTGTAAAATACAGCGTAATCATCCTGTCAAGTACGCTTTGGGCGTTCAAACCAGCTTTCGTTCTCCGGGTTTATTATGTTCCTTGAAAGTAAACTTGTTTATGAAGCAATTTTCTTTTTTCTTACATAAGAAATGAGGTTAAATATAACGCTAGTGATTACATTCACTTGCTTCTAACACCTTAATTTGTTTATGCGCAAGTGCCGTTTTAAAGAAATAACTTAAAAAACTTTGTTTTGTTGTTAAACGACTGGCTATATTCTTGTTTGCGATACGATTCCTTTCTGCGATGAATATAGGAAAAAAAGAGTTTCTCATGCTTCATCTCTGGTTCGAGCTTTAGGGCTTCAAACGGAATAGTGTTACGTGTAGTATCCTTTTTCTAAGCAATCTCGATAAAACACACTCTTCGACATCTCCTGGTAGTCCAGGAGCGCCTGACATGCTGGCCACTTCACGGTCATTGATGTTGAGCGTGTGGCAGGTATTCAGGCGGAGAACGCTGTATTAGCATAGTGCACGGAGCCGCAGGAATTGCATGTCGCGCCATTTCATGCAAACGTGCTCTGTCGCCGGCTGACTGCGTGATACCTTGCCCTTCTGCCCGATCGCCGGAGCCATGACGCGAAACACCTGAGAACATGGGCCGCTAAGAAATGGGCAATTCAAGGAAAGGACGAGAGGTGTGTGAACGGGTGTGGCTGAATAGGAAAAGAGTGTGAACTGTAAGGGAGAGAAAAAGAAAATCGCTGGAGGAGGAATGTGAAAGGACTTCTCCATACCGCTCCGAGGGAAGGACGAGGAAAAAAGAACAAGAAAATGGCCTGTCCCTGGCTCAAGTGAAATTCTCATCAAGGCGTTGAGACTGAATAAAGGTCAGTTAGTGCCACGGTGGAATAAAAATACTGTCAAAAAGCCAAATTTAGAGCAGATGTTGGTGATGTATGTTCAACAGATATCGAATTAATGATTGGGAAAGTTTATGCTCAGTCATTGTTTCTTACAAAGGCAAGTGACCAAAAGAAGGGCAAGAATTAACACAAAAGAAGCCAAGGATTGGAAATAAGCTTAACTGATGCCATATAATATAGTGCAGTGCAGAGATTTGGATGGTTCTTAGCATCGAGATCTTGAGAGCCTATGAGAGTGAAGTGAGATAAGTATGGAGCAGCGCTGGAATGNCTTTCTATCTCCCCCTCTCTCTCTCTCTCTTTCTCACGCACTTTTTTGCGGACGATTTACATCGCTGGGAGATCGGCGAGGGCAGCTTGCAGATTAAGCGGTGCCAACTTTTGGACCTCGAACTTATCACCGGGAAAGTGATATATTGTGGGATATTTTATCCCCGCTCCTCTGGCTGAAAAGATGCTGTTTGCTGGATCTCTTAACTTTCGTCCCCATCGACTATCCGACGTTTTTACAGGATGCGATTTTTATTTCTTTGCGCTTGTTTAGGTGGTCGTTAGGTTCTTGTGATATCGAGAACAGAAATATTGATGAGATAAGTGAGCCACTACAGTTCACAGTAGTTAGCATTAGTGGTACATGTATACTTGTTTTCTTTAAGTTGTTCTATGAGTTCACAATGAACAAGGAAATGTTCCAAAATTCGGGCATATGCTGGAGGGAAGCGAACAGCTATGAAGGTAAAATGTTTTTCATATCAACCTTAAAATAATTACTTATGAGCTCGTGTTAAATTTGTGTTAAAATTCCAAGTTCACTTCAATTTTTGATTGTTTCCAGTCGGATATCAAATTCAGGACATCTCGCTGAATATTTAGCTTCGTGTTGTTTTTGGGGCAGCGGTGAGGCTACGCCATCGGTTTAACAGCTTATAGGCACCAGCGGTCATTTCGAACATTCAGAGGACATGTTGCACTCGTGCACTTTACTTCCCTTGTTTGTAAGCTGCTGTGAATATGGGAGACGGGGCGCGCTCTACGTTCCAGTTGTGTGGGGTGAGAACGGACTTACACGAACATACTCGTCTAAGTATCCCGTCGTGACTCGCGCTGCTTGAACAAGAGCTACGAAACCAATTTTTGTCACAACAGTTTCCCTCGTCAGTTAGAAAATTGTATTTATAATCTAACTCGCATCTACTGAGACTAATACAGGGATGCAATTCTTGTGAGTCTCTAATTTAATTAAATAAAGAAAATTTTAATATGATATTTTTAACGATCTTTTCCGAATATGGTTTGTCGGAAACGTCACATTTTTATTTCACTGTTTTCAGTACATCCTGAAAAAAAAAACTGAATCTAGCTAAGGCATTTCACTAGTAAACCAAGGCCTTCGAGCGGCATCAGTAGTGAGACTGAATTTTCACAGTGAGTCGGTAGTCACATGTTTTAAAGCCTAGTAACCTCAAAATTTCTTCATTTACAGTCTATATTGTTAAAAAAAATTGTAATGTAAATTTATGCACAGTACTAAGTGAACAACTTAATTTTACGGACTGTCAATAAAATTATGGTGTCTCATTGCGGGTGAAAGGTTTCGTGTTCGGTTCGCAGACTGGCTGGGAATTTTTCAAGTGTGGAAAATTTGCTTTCTGTGTTTAGGAATTTTGTTACGGCTCATGTAAAATATAGCGTAATCATCCTGTTAATTACGCTTTGGGCGTTCAAACCAGCTTTCGTTCTCCGGGTTTATTATGTTCCTTGAAAGTAAACTTGTTTATGAAGCGATTTTCTTTTGTCTTACTTAAGAAATTAGGTTAAATATAACGCTAGTGATTACATTCGCTTGCTTCTAACACCCTAATGTGTTTATGTGCAAGTGCCGTTTTAAAGAAATAACTTAAAAAACTTTGTTTTGTTGTTAAACGACTGGCTATATTTTTGTTTGCGATACGATTCCTTTCTGCGATGAATATAGGAAAAAAGACTTTCTCATGCTTCATCTCTGGTTCGAGCTTTAGGGCTTCAAACGGAATAGTGTTACATGTATCCTTTTTTTAAGCAATCTCGATAAAGCAGACACTCTTCGACATCTCCTGGTAGTCCAGGAGCGCCTGACATGCTGGCCACTTCACGATCATTGATGTTGAGCGTGTGGCAGGTGTTC
This sequence comes from Clitarchus hookeri, assembly GCA_002778355.1. NCBI lineage: Eukaryota > Metazoa > Arthropoda > Insecta > Phasmatodea > Phasmatidae > Clitarchus > Clitarchus hookeri. Next base: position 171,116 of record NQII01002708.1, on the reverse strand, counting down.
AGGCGGAGAACGCTGTATTAGCATAGTGCACGGAGCCGCAGGAATTGCATGTCGCGCCATTTCATGCAAACGTGCTCTGTCGCCGGCTGACTGCGCGATACCTTGCCCTTCTGCCCGATCGCCGGAGCCATGACGCGAAACACCTGAGAACATGGGCCGCTAAGAAATGGGCAATTCAAGGAAAGGACGAGAGGTGTGTGAACGGGTGTGGCTGAATAGGAAAAGAGTGTGAACTGTAAGGGAGAGAAAATGAAAATCGCTGGAGGAGGAATGTGAAAGGACTTCTCCATACCGCTCCGAGGGAAGGACGAGGAAAAAAGAACAAGAAAATGGCCTGTCCCTGGCTCAAGTGAAATTCTCATCAAGGCGTTGAGACTGAATAAAGGTCAGTTAGTGCCACGGTGGAATAAAAATACTGTCAAAAAGCCAAATTTAGAGCAAATGTTGGTGATGTATGTTTAACAGATACCGAATTAATGATTGGGAAAGTTTATGCTCAGTTCATTGTTTCTTACAAAGGCAAGTGACCAAAAGAAGGGCAAGAATTAGCACAAAAGAAGTCAAGGACTGGAAGTAAGCTTAACTGATGCCATATAATATAGTGCAGTGCAGAGATGTGGATGGTTCTTAGCATCGAGATCTTGAGAGCCTATGAGAGTGAAGTGAGATAAGTATGGAGCAGCGCTGGAATGCCAGGGCAGGGGAAATGGGAGATCCCCGAGAAACCCCACTGACCAGAGGCATGGTAATCACGATTCTCACATGCGAAAATCCGGAAGCGACCCCGCCGGGAATCCGAACAGGTCCACCTATATGGGGACCAGAGAGTATAAAAACCTTGTGAAGCGATATTTTTACACTCGGAAATCGAGTAAGTGATTTCTATCAGTGAAGTGCTTCAGTCAAAAAAGATGCAAGCTACTCGTGAATAATTAGGCAGCAGATCTTAAATACACAAGGAATCGACTGTAAATCGGCATTATGCCAGTCAAATTCAGTCACTTCCCAGACAGTGAGTGTTCAGTGAGCTTGCAGTTATTACAGAGGAGCAGTTTCGTCTTATTTCCTGTTATAGTTTTGGAACTATTTCATCTGTTTGAATTTTACAGCGCATTGGCTCGTCTTAAGATCGTGCAAGTTTGTATTTGCTGACGGGCGAGTGGCATCTGCCATTGCGTTAGGGCGTGTTGGTCACTTTATTGGCATGCGAGGAGTTGAGCTAGGGGGTGCCCGCAGATATTTCACTATAAGCACACGTAACTGTTCTGTGATAGTACCTTTCTGACCTGGTATTTTCTCACTACGTTGTTTAGGGCACATCGGTACACGACAGTGTGACTCAGCTAGAATTTTCCCTTAATCTTAGACGACCAAGCAGCACCTTCCTAGCTGTTAGGTTAATTACACGCAGCGAGGCGTGGTGTGAGGATTGAGGCAAATACAAGCCATTTAACCTAACTCACATCCATACAATTTAAGTAGGCCCTGATTTGTGGTCTTTGGGGCTGAAATTGTTATTAGCTTAAATTATTTGCCTACAATTTTGTGTGCGTTCCTGAAATTCTCCACATTGTTATGTTTAATTTCTCGGAATGAAGAATAATAAAGATAATAGGAATTCCTGACTGAAATGGGCACCGAACTATTACTCTTCCGACTATATTTTCATAAATGTAATCATGCGTAAAGTTGTGCTCTAACCATGCCCGATTTGGTGTCATAGCGTTTTCATCGGGTAACCACTTCAACGTAGTAAGAAAACCGAAGAATCAGGTTCTCTTGGATGACCATCAGAATTATAGCGATCAACTGAAGTATGAAGTAAAGTAGGAAATTGTATTTGAGTGAATAAGACGATTGGCACAATCAAGAATTGTTTTTTAAAAGAAACAGCGCCATATGCGATTATAGCTTCAAACACTGTTCTATAGATTGTCTTCAATGTGTTGAAGCTGAATCCCCAACTGGCATTTCCAGTACTATTCAATTGTTGGAACACAACAATGGCCTTTCTAGAAACATTTACAATGTGTTTCATTTAACTGCTCGTTTCACCCAGGATGACTCCCAGGAATTTAATCCCGCTCACTACTGTTTAGATTCCCCGCCAAAGCGAACAGTAGGTGGCCTGTCTAAATTCCCTTTCAGAAGCATAGTCTTTGTTTTGCAATGGAGAACTTTAGCTTGAATTTTTCCGCACATTGGTTGACCTTATCCATGATGTCAGCGGCCTTTATCTCCATTTCTCTTCGGATTCTTCCAGATATTAGGCTCAATCCATTATCTGCATAGCCAAATACTGTGCAGCCCGGCGGGAACTCCAGTGCCAAAAATCCTTCGAAGAGGATGTTTAATAGAATTGGTCCAAGGACCGATCCCTGGGGCACTCCTTCGTTAACTTTTTCTTGGCCTGTACGGTCTTGTACATGTACCAACTCCATCTGTCCTGAAAGTAATCTAATATAACTTTATAGATATTAGCAGGACATCCCTTTATCTTTTACTGGCGCATTACTTCCGGCCACCAAGCATTGTCAAAGGCTTATGAGATGTCCAGAAATATGCCCAGTATATATTTTTCATTAATTTCACTTATGTACTTCTTCACATCACACCACACAAAATCTGTGCCTTTGCCTCTCTGCGACTCATACTCTTATTCATTCAGCTTCCCTTCAGCTTCCAAAACTCCAATCAATCTTCTGTTTGTGAGTTTTTCATAAACTTTGTCCATAACCGGAAGCAATTTTAATGGTTGGTAGGACTTAGGATCATCTCGTTCTTTTCCATTGCCCTTATACAACACCCTTAACAGTCCCACCTTCCATGGGGAAGGAAACACTCCATCCTTGAGACAATCATTCATAATCTTCAGGAGCACTTTATTTATACTTGAGGAGGTACGCTTTAGTATTTTAGCTCCTTTCCCATCACTACCGGGAGCCTTCCCATTTTTAATTTTATATGCCACAGAAGTCAATTCTTCCATTTCAAATTCCTGTGCATCCTGTTCTTCTGGACTTATTCTCATGGTCCATCTCTTAGCAGAGTACTCCTCCTCCTCAACAGTCTGGGAGTCATCCGGCAGGAGAGTGTGAAGCAGAAACTCCATGGAATTACGGAGGTCAGTGCAAGCTTCCCCATTAATCTTGACACATGATGGAGGTGCAGCTCTTTCCGTTTTCCTTGAAGCAAGCTTCTTAACTATTCCAAACGGTTCTTCGTTACCCACCTTGGTAACAAACTCCATCCAAGACTCCGTTTTCTTTCGCCGCACCTTATTGAAGTATCACTGCTTCTTTATTTTATGGTTGCGCGCAAAGGCTTCCCTTTATTCTCCTCTTAGGCGATGCAGTCTCCTTCTCTGCTTCCTTAGTCCTTTCCTTTCTTCCTCCAGCTCGGAATCCCACCAAGAAAGGTTTGGAAGCCCATGCCTTGTGTCTTTTTAAGGGTATTTTCACACGCACCCTTAATAACACTGGAGAGTGCATTAATTATTTCTTCCATGTTGCTATTGCGGCACCTCACTTCCCTATTCATATGCAGCTTCTCCAATAAGATTTTTTAGAATCGTTAGTTTATGGTATACCCGCCAGTTGCAGCCGCTCGTTGCCGTAGTAACCTAATCCTAACTGGCTATCCAATTAAGAAAATGTCTTCTCACGAAGGTGCGGCTAAGAATCGAAGGAAATTTGCAATTGTGTGCTTAGGATATATATGTGTAGTCTGAGCGGAAAAATTTTGTCTGTAATCTCTACTGATGGTGTTCAAAGGGACAAACCTTTTTCGTGTAAATCTCTTTTAACGTAGTTACCGGCCGTTCCCCTCGTGTGACTGACAACGACGAGTGACTCCTAATTATTTTGTTCTTGAAGTGTAACGGATTAAAGTGACCGCGCACAAATGCGGTGCGTTTTCCCTTTTTGTGTAATTTTGTAGACGTGAGGGGCCGTAGTGGTGTAGTGGTTAGACTACTCGCCTTCCACAAAGGCGAATCGGTTTTGATTCCCGGCGGGGTCACTCCCGGATTTACGCATGTGGGAATCGTGCCTGACGATGCCGCTGGTCGGTGGGTTTTCTCGGGGTTCTCCCGTTTCGCCCTCATTGGTTCTCAAGACCTCGATGTTAAGAGCCGCCAAAATCTCCCTACGCTAGATATGAGGTGGATGAATATCCTGGAAGTAGAACTTTAGCAAGGCTTCAGAATATTTGCAAGTAATCGTGAATGGAATATACCGCTGAAGTCTGCGAAGAGGATTGCTGAGCCCACGCGGCTGGAGAGCGACTCTCCCTCCACCCCCGCAATGGCGGACTGGCGTATTGTAGCCGGGGCGTAGGGAGGTGCTGGAGGGTGTTAGCACAGTCATCCGGTATATTTAGTCCTGGCAGCGCGCGGCCGCCAGCCGGGCCCAGTGCGCCGGCCGCCTCTCGCCCAGCCGCCTGCCCTGCCACGACAACTGCACTGCACTGCACGGTGAGCCCAGCACTCTTTACAGCGTACGTGTCCTGCAGCACTGTGTTCGTGTGTGACTGGCTTTCCGCTTGACTCTGCGTTGACGTGATCGTGTGTGACTGGCTTTCGGCTTGCTTGGCTCCGTGCGACGTGATCGTGTGTGACTGGCTTCCCGCTAGGCTCTGTGCGACGTGCTGTTGTGTGCGCGACCTTCAGTTGGTGAGTGTGGTCAGCCAGGCTTTGTGTAACTTGACTGTGTGTGCGTTTGTCTGACAGATTGTCGTGTGTGATTGCCTGCCGGCTTGGTTCTGTGTAACGTGATCGTGTGTGTGTGTGTGTGTGTGTGTGTGTGTGTGTGTGGCTTCCAGCTAGGCTCTGTGCAACGTGCTAGTGTGTGCATGGCCTTCATCTGGTGAGTATGGTCGGCCCGGCTTTGTGTAATATGGCCGTGTTAGAGTTTCTAACATCGTTCAACAGCTAACGAGTATTAACGTTCTCTAATGCCTGCCGGGTACGCTGTGTAAAACGTGAGAGTGTGTGGACTTTACCATTTTAGGCTCTCAGCATGTCATTTACATGTAATTTTTATTCAGAGAGCATTATCGTGCGTGGATTTCTTGCTCATAGATTCTGCGAGGATGGGTTGTGTCTGAGTGTTTGGCAAATGTAGAGAGTTATCGTGTATAGGTGACCTGAAACCTAAGACTAAAGTAAAGTAGTGTATAAACGTATTGTAAAGTAGGCTCTTAGCTGACTTGTAACTAGAGAGTGTGGCGTTTTATGAAACTCTCCTTTTTACGCTCTTATAAATGAACTCTCATACTTGTAACTAGATAGTATGGTTGTGTGCAGATCTGTTCCGTATAAACTGTTCAGAAGTGTCGATATGTATGAGACTTTTAACTAGGCTCCGTGCGACATTGCTGTTTATTCCTTTAGCACCTAATGAGAAGTATATGTTTCCAATACGGCTCTAAGCGGTAAAGTCGTTAGTAAAGGTCGTTCCAAAAATGGCTCCAGCATGTGTGGTCGTGAGCAAAATGGGCACGTGTAATGTCTCTTGCAACTTGATCCCGAAGTTGTAAAGACGCGTGTAAAAATATCACTGTTTCTTTGTTGTTTTTGCCTTGTCGTTTTCTTCCAAGAAAACCTAAGCTGTAAAAGCACGTGTCGGTGTCATTGTTTCTTTGTTTTGCCATTTTCTTCCAGTATGATAGTGATTAAGTATTATATTTTTTCCCTTAGATGTACTGTTCTCGGTGGTAACGGGGCATTGTTTCAATGTGTGCAATACGTCTTTGCCTAAGCGTAGCCTTTTTGCAATAAAAAAAATCCTCTTACTAGGTCTAGGGCAAAATTATGGCGTGCATGTGATTTGTAACGAGGTTCTGTAAGAACTTTCCCTGCAAGTAGTGAGTGTGGTGGTTCGTAACTGTCGTTCATTCAGGATTATAAAAGGAAGGGTTCTTACGCCTAGGCTTTCAGTTGCACAAGCTACTGTGATCTGTGCTGAGAAGTGGTACAAGCATATCTTGATGATATAGCACTTTCACGGTTTAGTGGACACTTTTGCAAACTTAGCTGTATTTCTCCTTTATTCGCGTTGCGTTTCCATTCGCCCACTGTTAAAACATTAACATCGTCATGGATGTGCTAACTTGTACGAATAAGTCGTCCGTAAGACGCTATTAAAATAGTTTAAACTCGTATATAATTCAATTGTTATTATAATATTTGTAAAAATAAAAACTTAATTTCATTGGGGTTTAAATTAAAGGTGTCGGCTGTGAAACCGCTTTGTACAATTTCTTGTCAACTTTTCTGGTGACGTGCTGTTCGTGTTGAAATACGCGCAGCATCAGCGAGATTTTGATATTTTATAAAAAAAATACTGGATTGAACGTGAACTAACTCTGCACGCTGAGTAACACACAAGGTATCTTGCTGCAGGAATTTGTAACTAAGCTACCTTAAACAAGGTTACGCTGTCATACACACAACAACACAGCAGGCTGAACATTTCTTGCAACTATACACTTATATTAAGCAATTTTCTGAGAAGCTACGCCGTCTTTGATGGCCACGTGTTCAGTCAGTAGCTCACAACACGACTTTTCCTTGCGTCGTGTGATCAAATAATAGACAATACATCAAGCAAAACAACAAATTGTNGTAGCTCACAACACGACTTTTCCTTGCGTCGTGTGATCAAATAATAGACAATACATCAAGCAAAACAACAAATTGTGTAAACCAACGGTGGCTATCACAAAGCCCATACTAGGGATATCAATTTTAAAAAAATACTTTGAGGAGAGAGCCGTTTTGAAACCAACGTTTTTAATAATAATTGAAACCTATACTTTCAAAATAAAAGAAAGCACTTAAGTTCGTTTGTTAGAACACTACGTATATAACGCTACGTATCATATGCATACCATATTAGAAACAGAAGAATATGAACCTTAAGTATTTGTACTTCCAGTNTATATAACGCTACGTATCATATGCATACCATATTAGAAACAGAAGAATATGAACCTTAAGTATTTGTACTTCCAGTAAGGTAGTGTCGGCGAGTTACTAATGTTAAAACTTGTGCTTACACATTGTTCTCCTTATTCGGTGACACATCAAACCAACGATAGAGTGCTCCTATGTAAATACGTATCTGTTGTCTGACTATTAAGTGACCGACTTTTGGACATTTAATGATGATACCAGCTACATTCATTGAATTTCACTACGTCTTCATCAATCCCAAATGTTACTATTGATTCGGCAGTCGATAACAATTTTTTAACTGAACTCTGGTACTCGATTTCGCTTATCGATGTCATTGATGTGGGTTTAAAATGGTGTGGGTTTAAAATGTGAAATTGTATATCGGGTGGTTCTGGATGTTCATGAATGTATAAGCAGGTAGGGAGAGAAAAAAGTGATTGACTTGTGCAGACAATTTCAAAGGGGATAACAGCCTAGAAGTCAAGGGATAGTTATTTTTCCCTGTGCCCTGTCGACCACTATTTTCGAAAATATTTGCTCTCAGGTTAAAGCGAAAAATACAAAATTCCAAAATGGCGGGTATCGACCTCCGTTAAGGCTGTTCAAGAGTCCAACATATTTTTCTGTTTTNAAGGCTGTTCAAGAGTCCAACATATTTTTCTGTTTTTGTAAGATGTTTTATGGTTTTGTAGAATAATATCAATTAAAATGAATAAGGATGCCAAATAATTTCAAAAATAACAATCACCTACTTTTCAAAAATAATTATAAGCATTTTAACCTTAAATTTTGTGCCAAACAAATTTTATAAAGTTATGCGAGAACAATGTTTAATTTTAGCGGAAGTGTTTCTTGAAGACTTAGGAACACTGCAAATAAATTTCTTGGAAGACTGGCATTTTGTTAGTCTGCAAATAGGATTTCACTTCTAAGTATTTTGAAATTAAATTTTATTTTATTACTTAGAAGTGAAATCCTAATTGCAGACGAACAAAATGCCAGTCTTCCAAGAAACTTCTTTGCAGTGTTCCTAAGTGTTTGAAATTAAATTGTATTGTAATACTTAAAATTAATTTATGGTCATACCATTTAAACAATTAACATGCAATTTATTTATCATGTTATAGCGGCATCAACAATTTGTTTGATATTGTAGCCGAACATGCTTATTATGCAAAATTTTGACATTTATATTGCAAAACGTATAAATTATAAATTCGCATAACTTGGGTAGTTAATTTTTGTAAATTAATTTTCCTCGTTTTTTATGCTTTTATAAGATTACTATTTGATGTAATACCACAGACTCATTAAATACTCTGAAAATATAGAAAGTGATTTTTGTCACTGGAACGGCCTTAAAGACGTTCTCAAACCCCGGTGTTGGGTGGCATCCG
>NQII01002708.1:137783-148474 GCA_002778355.1 Clitarchus hookeri | reverse complement strand
GCCTACACAATATTTTAATTTGGTTCCTAAAGAGCATCCTTGCTAAATTTGGTCCAGACTCGTCGAACAGTGTAGAATTGAGATACGACCCCTTCTTATGGGTTTTGGCCCCAAAAGGGGGATTAGCCAAGCCCACTTTGGCCCACACAGTATGTTAAGTTGGGGGCTGAAGGGCATCCCTGCCAAATTTTGTTCTGATCCCTTGAACGGTATATAACTCGGATATTATATGACACCGTTTTATTGGCTCCGGGCCCAATATAATAGGAGTTGCAGAGCCCACTATGGCTTAAAGAGTATGTTAAGTTGGGTTCTGAGGGGCATTCCTGCAAAATTTGATTCAGGTCCTCCGAACGATGTACAATTGAGATGCACGATCCCATTTTAGGAGTTCTGATTCTAGTGGGAGGCTGGGGCCTATTTTTGCCAACAAATTAATTTAAGTCCGTACCAAATTTGGTTCAGACAAGTACGTCAAACTGTATAGAATCATATAGATAACAAACGTATATACATACACCCACACACATATAAAACTGCAGCGTGGAAGCTTCGGCCAAAGATCCGCGGTAAGTTTCCCGCTATTAGAAAAGTTTCTTACTCGTCTCTATTTCTGTTTGTGCGGTTGTCCTGGCGCATTCTATAAATATATGTTAATGTTCAGCCAGCTGAGACGTCCAGTGACCCGCACCAACGATAGCAAGAGGCTTGGAATACGCACCTGTCAACAAGCAGGCGAAAATTCTTACAGCTACAGATTTTTTAAAATAAAGTGAAGTGTGATTATATGAATTTCAGCTTAAGGTATCTAATTTTATGTAAAGTTTTATCCTGTAAACCTAAAATATATATGCATATATATTTAACGTCACAAAATTTATACAGCATTTCTTTAAACTGGTTCAGAGTTAACTGAGCTTTAAAAAAAAAAAAATCAACCGTTGGTAAATATCATCCCTCCGAATCTGTGTACATTTTAAGATACGCATTCACTGCCAAACTCCCAGCAAANCAACCGTTGGTAAATATCATCCCTCCGAATCTGTGTACATTTTAAGATACGCATTCACTGCCAAACTCCCAGCAAAGTAGCAGTGAATCGCCAAGAACAGTTCCATGTTAGTACCAAGAACGTAAAGAAAATCCATTCCTTGTGTGTAACTGATTCGTAAACCGTTCTACTGATGTAGTTTATGTCTGGTCCTCATCACTGTCGTCGAACTGTCTACAGCTCTTCCCGTTGTGATAACGGAAGAAGCGCTGTGTCAACATGTTGTACAGCGAACGTCATAGAATTTCTTATTTGCAACATTTGAAACCATAAATTAAGGTGGGTCTGAAAGGTTAAATGAAACTAGGTTAACTAAGAGTACTTACGTTGAGTCACTACGTAGTGAGGATAAAGCTTGGTTTGCAATTAAAAGCATAACAGTAACCACAGAACATGGATCGTGTGCACAAGAATTGGACGCCATGTTTTCGATCATACTGATTCACAACTGCGTAAAACAGGTCGTGTGCATGAGAGTTTCTGACATAGTACGCAGAGGAAATAGTTATATTTAATTTCTTGAGCGGACGCATGACACTTATGCCGCAGAAACGATGAAATGTCACGAGATATTAATTTAAAAGGACAGGTGGCAGTTTACTAGCAGTAAATTCTAAAGGTTATTCACATCTTCGCAAAAAACTAAATTTTAAAGAAATGTAATAATGCCAAGTATTTTAAATCACAGTCAATTTTCAACATAACATCATAATCTGTTACGATGATCCATTATTTACCAACACTGAAAAATGGCGCCAGACCCGTCGTAAAATTCCATTGGCTAAAAACAATACATAGTGAATAAATTTCGTGCAATAATTCTGGCCGTACGCATGTTCTACTGTTATGTCCTATGTTCTGTGCTTACGTATTTTGATCGTGAACCCAGCTTTAGTCGACACACTTACGGTCGTGGTTGGTGTGGAGGTCGTGAATCTTGATCTTACAAGATGCGGCCTCTTCCGTGATAAGTGCCCTGGGTACGGATGCAGATGCGTTGTAACGCCCATCGGCCGAATATCGCTCTGGGTTGTTGGAAGTCCTCAGGACAGAGTCCTTGCACACGTTGCGCAGGTAGGAGATAGGTGGTTGGAATAACCCTATGGGTTCTTCACGGTTAATTCAACACTTTTGAAATCAACCTTTATATATTTTAACAGGCACACTGACTGGAATGCGCCTGATTACGTTGGTAACGACAGAGGGAAAGTAGCCCCATGTCTTAATGTTGAATTAAAAGTAAATAAAATGGTATTTATGAATACTGAAATAATTTCTGTTTTATATAAGTGTAAGGATTTTTAAATTTGTAAGATATTAATATTTCCTATAGTTTTACAGTTTCACTCGGCAGACGCATGGANAAGTGTAAGGATTTTTAAATTTGTAAGATATTAATATTTCCTATAGTTTTACAGTTTCACTCGGCAGACGCATGGAAAATGTTATCAGGCCCATGGCAATGTTGATTTTACATATAGCGGATGAATACACAATGCACATACAAGCATACCCTNAAGTGTAAGGATTTTTAAATTTGTAAGATATTAATATTTCCTATAGTTTTACAGTTTCACTCGGCAGACGCATGGATAATGTTATCAGGCCCATGGCAATGTTGATTTTACATATAGCGGATGAATACACAATGCACATACAAGCATACCCTNAAATGTTATCAGGCCCATGGCAATGTTGATTTTACATATAGCGGATGAATACACAATGCACATACAAGCATACCCTAAGCGCTTTCAAAAGTTCTAAGTTTATCCGTGAACAGCTTTTACTTCGAGCGGCAGTAGTTCTAGTATAATTTACAAATAACTTTTCAGGTTTTTATTATCCCACTGTAGGGTCGAGATCATTAACAGTCGTCTTCCCCCTTGTGTATCTAGACGGGCAAACACTCTTGTCAGATTTTTCAACTCGTTCGAAAGAGAACTGTTTGCTGTTGATGAAGGCAGACAAATGCACGTGTCTCTCTTTTAGGCGCACGTGCGTAATGGCCCAAAGGGCAAGAGGGAGTGGGAAGGCAGTTGTTAATCCCACCACAAAACAGACCCGCGCGTCGCTTCACGCTGCCGTTCAGGTTTGTCGTAACACGCATGTGCGGGTGGAAGAGGGAGGTAGGAGTGGTCACATTACGCCGTTTGTTACTGATGATATCGCGACATGCAACTTCACCTGTGTGTGTGGCGGACTGCAGTGGGCGTGGCGGCGGCATTGCGCTGCTAGTCGGATTACAACCGCGTGCGTGCGTGCTAGAGAGCTGCCCCTACGCCTCTGGCTATATGCAACACGCTTAACACCTGTGTGCAGCACACAGCGGTGCCAGCAGGAGGGCCTTGATAAAGTCGACCATAACTAACACTAGTTTCTCATGTGTGTCGCCACTATTGACCCCTCCGCGAGAAATTCTCCTCTTGAGTTGTTTAACAGTTAATTCAACTGTCTTTATTGCAAGAGCTTATTAATTTTTTCCTTTGTCCCCGTTGTGTATCATTCCTCCATTTTAAATATAATTAGTTACTGTGAACATGCGATCAAATAACTATCCAATTGATATAACCATTTTTAACATTACCCTTTTTTATGGAGCATTGTGACATATTAAACTTCCCATAGCCCGATGGAAACAAGATTTTATTATAAAAAAAAGTATTTGATTAAAACAACAAACGTTTAGAGCTGCTGAATGTTATAGGAAAATCTCAAAAGAGTAATTATAGTATAACTGCAGTAGTTATTTACGGCACTATTTATGAATGTTATTTATGAATGCTGCTGTTTTATGTCTATAGGTTTTTAAGGGATTGGTTACGCAATGAACATATATGAGCGAGGTTTTGTGTTCAAATACCGACTGTGCTATATGTACGTGGTATTCATGTTATTTCATAATCACCCGCAGCTACTTAAGGCCTAAATTTTGGTACCTTGTAACTAAGAATACTTTTTAATAGCCGATTGCATCTAGCAGGTTTACTTGAGATGTTTCGGTTTTACAGTATGAGGTAATTATTTATTTTTAAGTAGGGGATTTTACGGTACCTGCACTGAAGGTACGTAAGATAATGGAAATATTTAATAACCGATTAACAGTCACAATATAAACTGCTGGGTGAGGGAGGACCGAGACATGTCGAGCCACTGAGTGTGTTACTAACCTGCACGTACAGTAGTTGCTGTAGGTCAGTTATGAAGGCAAGCGGCGAGCGGCACTCCCAAGTTGAAGGTGCGTCTAGAGGGTTGTTCTTCTCTGCGTGGGTTCGCACGCAGACCCCGTTCACAGTGTTGCCAAGCGTTGCGTAGGTCCTCGGCGGGGTAATCTTCTCGATTACCATGCTCCAGACTAATTTAGGGACGATTCCGCAGTGCAGGCCGTCGCGCCTATTCCTTCTCCCCTCCTCGGCCCGCGTCTCCAACGACCCCGTTGTCGAGACGACAACGCGTGCTTGATTTTACGAAAACGCTCTTCGCCCAGGGCACACCTCCTGTCATCTCAGGCGTTCGCCGAGCTGGTTGAAGCGACAGGTCTGTCGATCGGGTAGGACCGCGGCTGCACTTAGCGCCGGCTTTATTTTACGTTATCCCTGCGTTAACAGGATTTGTCACTGCTGCCGAAATTATACACCATATAGACTCTTGCAAATTGTGCACTGGTGTGCATAACACCTCAACGTAGGAAAATTTCTTCAGAGACAATCAATAGAATTTTTTTTCACTTCATGATTGTAATGGAAATGATCATTAGATATTTATGCTTTGATTATTGTTATCAGTTATCGAAATGACTTTGTTTCGGGCACAAGAATTTTTTCTAAATATTTTGTTTTAGCATTTTTTTANCGCGGCTGCACTTAGCGCCGGCTTTATTTTACGTTATCCCTGCGTTAACAGGATTTGTCACTGCTGCCGAAATTATAAACCATATAGACTCTTGCAAATTGTGCACTGGTGTGCATAACACCTCAACGAAGGATAATTTCTTCAGAGACAATCAATAGAATTTTTTTTTCACTTCATGATTGTAATGGAAATGATCATTAGATATTTATGCTTTGATTATTGTTATCAGTTATCGAAATGACTTTGTTTCGGGCACGAGAATTTTTTCTAAATATTTTGTTTTACCATTTTTTTTAATTCGAATCATCAGAAGCTTTGTTACAATCTTAATGATTATGTTCTTCGTTTTATCCACCCAATGTCATTACTGACATTTNTTTTTTTTCACTTCATGATTGTAATGGAAATGATCATTAGATATTTATGCTTTGATTATTGTTATCAGTTATCGAAATGACTTTGTTTCGGGCACAAGAATTTTTTCTAAATATTTTGTTTTAGCATTTTTTTAAATTCGAATCATCAGAAGCTTTGTTACAATCTTAATGATTATGTTCTTCGTTTTATCCACCCAATGTCATTACTGACATTTTTATGAAAAACTATTTTTACGAAGGCACTGCAAACCTTGCGTTATAGTAATGGAAAGTATATAACATGAGTGAGCAGCATGATGCAACTCATCGATGTAGATCGGGAGATCGAGAAATCGACAGCTGCTCTAGTGCTAGTGTCCTTGATTGTGACATCTAAAGGAAGGTTCTAAGATATTCACATGCTATTGTTAAACACGAGTAGCTTTATGGCATTCTAATAAAGATCAACGCATGATGCGTGTCTAAAGACAACTCTAAAATTTCTGTAAAAAAATTCAGCATCTAAAAACTGATTCCGAAAGCATCCACGTTATCTATTTTAACGCCCAAAAAATATTATCTTCGGAGATGAAATGAGAAGTTGAAACTGGTCTTTCTGCACTAACTGTTTCTTAAATGCTTGTCGTGTGTGTACACCTCTACAAACTAGGTATACGACTGTTTTTTAATCAGGCCTTTCCTAAAAAATCTTCTGCAACGCACTTCATGCGCCAGCAAGACAGAGTCCTTTAAGGCGAAAACGTTAAGCTGTTTACTTTTATTTACCGCGTATTATCACCTATTCATAATGAGGCGAACACTATTGGAAGCCCATCTCAGGATCTACTTTTTTCCTCATTCAATAAAACCCGTGGAATTGTTAGGGAAGAATATGCGCTCTTATATGACAATACGTAGTCTCATTGTGTATAAAGCAATGAAACACCGACTCGATTTTTGAGAAATTTTAACATTACACTTGCAATGCAACGCGAAGGTATTAAACCGTTTTATGTAACTCGCTTCAAACTAAACTGAGTGAAAGGTTGAGAGATTTGAGCGGCTCTTAATGAATGTCTTGATAACCGATGAGGGCGACTGAGGTGAGTATGGAGCAGCGCCGGAATGAAAGGGCGGGAAAAAACGGGAGATCCCAAAGGAAACCCCCGCCGACCAGCGGAATCGTCCGGCACGATTCCCACATGCGAAAATCCGGGAGTGACTTGGCCGGGGATTGAAGCTGTTTCGCCTTGGTGGGAGGCGAGCAGGCTAACCGCTCAGGCACCGCGGCCCCCAACTTAACTGGGGGCCTGCCTTTCAGTGAGCACGGCAGTATAAATACAGTTAACAGGCAGTGATGTAGTTTTACAAAAGGCGTTGCTTACTTTACCGAGAACAGCAGCGTATAATGTAAATCAGTGATGGAGTAAAGAAGACGTGGCGTGTCGAGGCAGACGTGCTGCAGAGACTCCAGGCGGGGATGCTGCGCCCGCGGCTTCATGAGAGCATCTCCCAGGCCGTCACTGGAGCCCTGGCGTGGCCCCGACACCTATCTCGTTACGCCATCATCCTCTCTTTTCCCCTCCACCTACCCGCGTACCCAAAGGGCTAACCCCTNGGGTAAGGGGGGGGGGTGAGTGTGTTGCGTAGCGGGCCTGGAGGTCGTGCGTTCAACAAACCTCTCCCCTCCCCGCGGGCTACATCAACCGCGCAGCTCTACAACTCACTCGACGCACCTCGGGCACTTTGACCTGACCCCTGCCACGCCGGAAGTCAATGATAGGTGTGAAGTTGAGAGGTTTTGGCGGCTCCTTGAAAGCCGTTGAGTGTGGATAGAGGCGAGTATGGAGCAGCGCCGGAATGCAAGCGCGGGGGAAACGGGAGATAACAGAGAAAACCCGCCGATGAGTGGCACCGTCCAAATGAGTGAGTGAAGATGTCTGAGTGGCTCTTATCAGCGAGGTCATGAGAGCCGATGAGGGTGAAGTGAGGTGAGTATGGAGCAGCGCCGGAATGAAAGAACGAGGGAAACGGGATATCACCGAGAAAACCCGCCGACCAACGGCATCGTCCGGCAAGATTCCCACTTGCGAAAATCCGTAGTGATCTGGCCGGGCATAGAACCCGGTTCGCCTTTTTGGGAGGTAAGAAGTCTAGCCGCTCAGCCACCGTGGCCCCGGCACTGTCCAAGTTTGACAAAGGTAAAATTTCCGCCGCAACTTGCGCTGGTGTCCCAAGGTGGTCGTTTTTAAGCTGGTGGTAAATTTATAAATTTGTATATATTTGAGTGTGAGAGTCCTTGTTTGGCTCTTATTGTGATGCATATTTTCCCGTACCAAAATATTAACTATTAAGTGTATTTTGTAAATATTATTCATAACCTGCAATGCTGTCTACAAAAGTAACCACTAACAATGCATTTTTAAATGGCACTGGTAAACACGCTTATTTTAATGAAAAATGTTACGAATTAGAGAGCGAGATGGATATATCTGACATTAAAAGGAATTTTTCAATGCTTNTTATTTTAATGAAAAATGTTACGAATTAGAGAGCGAGATGGATATATCTGACATTAAAAGGAATTTTTCAATGCTTGTGTAACGTTTATTTAAATTAATTGTGCAAACATTGTGTTGGTAAATTCAGTTTTACCAGAAGACTATTTACATGTGTGCATAATTCTTTAATTATCCACTCCAGTGTTAATAAGAAAGGTTTTTTTACGTAGGTTCTAANCTATTTACATGTGTGCATAATTCTTTAATTATCCACTCCAGTGTTAATAAGAAAGGTTTTTTTACGTAGGTTCTAATGAAAATATTCAATTAATAGTGTATTAATTCTATAAAGATTTCAACTATCCAATTTTTTGTACATATGGTTAAAACGGAATCNTATTCAATTAATAGTGTATTAATTCTATAAAGATTTCAACTATCCAATTTTTTGTACATATGGTTAAAACGGAATCCAGCACACATGACACATCGGTGCTACCTAGCGACAAAATTTTTAAAGTTACCAAACTATTAGTATTGAGTTTCCCANCAGCACACATGACACATCGGTGCTACCTAGCGACAAAATTTTTAAAGTTACCAAACTATTAGTATTGAGTTTCCCAGCCTGATTAGAATTAACGTAATTCATGACAACCAAACATTTTTGCCACCAAGTAAGCGCTAATGTCGTGTGTGTACCAGATTTGCTCTATTTTGTATGTTAAAAAGCAGAATAATTACAATTACCATAAATTAAATATAAAAAAAAACTTTGTAACTAAGTAAAACGTTTCTCTTTTATTATTCACGTAGCTTAAAGTTTTAATTAAAAATTACCTTTTGGAACACAGCGCACCTTGCGGCGGAAATTTTCCCTACGCTAAGCTCTCCCTTAAGGAATCACGCTTGGTTCCTAACCTGAGTAGAATACTCGTTAGTCGCGATGGAGCGACTGACCGTCAGTTAGTGATCTAGCCGAGGATCACTGAGCGGAGGATAGGGGTTGGCGCGCTAGGCTTGTAGCGGCACCTCCCAAGGCCAGGGGAAGCTGGCTTAGGGAAACAATTTCTTGAGTGCAAGCCCCAGCGCTCGCGAGGGATCCGACCCACTCCTGGGACAGCCAGCGCGGGCGAGGGGCAATATTCCCCGGAGATCCTAGCGAGTGGCGCGGTTAGTCATGTCCCGGGGGGATGAAGCCGAGCGAGCCAGGGCAGCGATGCGACTTTCAAATTGTTATCTGCAGCGCCGTAGAGTACGTGCCGTCCGATGTTGTATTCTTGGTTGAACAATTACCGCACTCTTTAGCAGTTCCTCGGATCTGCAATCGGCAGTCGTTCGAGTGAGTCAGTGAAGAGACTTGGGCGGCTCTTAACATCGACGACTTCAGATCTGATGAGGGTGAAGCGAGATGGGTATGGCGAGGCGGGGGAAACGGGAGATTCCCGAGAGGNAAAAAAAAACCGCCGACCAGCGGAATCGTCCGGCACGATTCCCATATACGAAGATCCGGGGCGGCCCCGCCGGGAATCGAACCCGGTTCGCCTTGGTGGGAGGCGAGTAGTCTAACCACTGCACCACCGTGACCCCTACAGCATTGGTTCGACTGTACTTGTCGAGTTCATAGCGAGTTCCCTACTTCCAATCTCCCGTTAACAGTTAGCATAAAGTGCCGAGGATGTTTATATAAAACATCACGGTCATGTGTGTGTGTGGCCTCTTAGTTATCATATACACAAAGAAAATTAACTCCAAGCAAGAGTGGCACAAAGCAACGAAACAACTAAATATCAATCGGCTACATACGTATGGTTTACTGTGGATTTAGCACTTAGAAAGCAACCTTTGAGTATTTTAAAGTAATATCAGATTTCAGTTCTTATAGTTACGTTATCAGCGAACAGTAAAAAAAAAAACACCGAGTCTTCTTGGCTTCTGAGTGTCAGCCACGTCGAAGTTGAACAGTATCCTGAAGTTTTAATCGGAGTCGACTGAAACGTGGGGATGCTTTTCGACTTCGACAAGGCTGAAACTCGAAAACCCAAGAATATTCAGACATTGGCCGCAAAAGCCTGCAAAATCTATTAACAAAAATCATTGCCGTGTCGTAACGTGTAATTAAGGTTGCGAAGTTTAATTTCTGGCAGTTTGTATGTATAAATTTTTATTTGTTTTACACAAGTAAGAGTAATAACCAGCGTAATTGTAAGACTTTTATGCTTCTGGCAATTTCAGTACGTCGTACCATTGGCGCTTGGGTACTTATTTGTAAATATATGACAGTTAAATATTAACTTATCCCGAAAGCCTACGTAAAAGGCAGAAAGAAGAAATTATTAGTGCTTAAAATGTTCTATTAACAGGGCGATGGGCAAAAATTATCACTGAACTCTGTAATTATAGTTTACAGGTTTCTGGAAGCTAAAATAGAAAAATTAAGAAAGGGGAACCTAAACCAACAGTTTCTACCTACTTCGTTAGTACATATTTTGACGTAATTAGGCGTTTCTTTAGCGTGATATATTATGAGGCATTAAAACGTGCAAATTTACGTCGTAAGACATAGTTTTACACCTTAATGGAGAATGCTGGCAAAATATTTGCTTACAAAAAACCTAAAAATATTAACTAGGATTCCTGTCTCTTAGTTATTTTATGTTAACGTCCAGAAACCTGTAAGTTTTGATTATTGTGCACGGTGTGTATGTATGTACGACACCCTCTTAATCGTGAAGCTTATATGTAAACAAAATCAATATAACTCAATCACGTATGTTTTACTATCGTTTGTTGTTCGCATTTACCTGTGACTTTCAATCCGCTGATGCCAGGTAATGGACAAGACTCGAAACAAATCCTCCCGCCCATTCTCCCTTGCCAAAAAGAGCCGTCAAACGATCCTGGAATTCACTGTATCTGTCCGTAGTAAGC
>NQII01002708.1:124405-137697 GCA_002778355.1 Clitarchus hookeri | reverse complement strand
CTTTGGCCAGTTGCGGGGGTACACCAACTACCACTCACTGATGTATTCCACCGTTCAGTACAGTTGACCGAAACGAAAACTCCTGATTTTTTATGAATCGCGGGAGTAGAGCGAAATCTTGCAGGCAATCGGATAAAATACTCACGTGCCTTAACATCTATGTTTCTGAAAATTTGACTGTGTGATTTACGAGAAAGTTTTGATAGACGCAACAGTACTATTCATGAGGCCCGTAAAATTTTATACGGGATAAATTAAGCAGCACTCTCGAGGTTGTCCACGCTACAGTGAGAACCTGCGAAATAAACCTTTGAAAAAAAATCACTGCCCGTGAACTACATAACCGTACATTTGAGTTCCAAGATAAGTTGCCAAAGAATTATGAAAAATAATTCCTAGTGTTTACGCGGTATTCCAGTTGAAGTGGAGAGGTTTGGGCGTCTCCTGACATCGAGGTCTTGAGAGTCGTCGAGGGTGAAGCGAGGTGAGCGTGGATCAGTGCCGGAATGTAAGGGTGGAATGGTGGAAAGTCTGTAGCAATGTTCAATACAGGCTCCCGTCGTAATTTCTCTCGCATCTGGATAGTGTCTTTTAATCTAGTTTGAGGACTTGACAATATGTATAGCACGCGTGACATCTTGAAAGTACAATTCCGTCCTCGTAAGGGGGTATGTCTTCTTTTCGTAGGTAACCGTAGTGGGGATGCGTTTAATAGTTTCGTAAAAAAAAACCGCATTTCGAAAATACAGTTCAAGCGCCAAGTTAGCAGGCCGGTTATTAGGCCTCCCTGGTAAAAACATTTTGATCGTTCCAAGGTCACATCTGGCCGTAAGAAAGCATTGAAACGGCAATGGAAAATAGTATAAAAAAGATTCGCGTTTGTTATGTTTTCTTAGAATTTTAAGCGGTGACTATTGTGTTTTAATGTTTTACAGAAGAATAAATATCGTAAACGGAGGGATACTTAACAGCGATTTTTGCTGATTTTGAACCTTCTTGACTACAGCGTTTATGTTCCCATTACCAAATTTATAAATTGCCGACCAAGTATTGACTCGCATTAATGTCCTGAAAAATTATTTTCATTTAAATATTCCATATTTGGGATAAGCGGATCAGACACGAATTGCTATAGGCTATTCACGGTAAAGTGAGCACTTTTTGAAGCCCTCTCATTTGGAGTAATAGTAAATAAATATGTTTTATTTTAGCATTAGACGTTAACTTTCGAGTCCGGTGAAATATATACTCTGTGCTTGTTACATACATAGCAATATTTTTTTTTTAAAGTACAGGAAGTATAAAAATGGCCGGTAGAAAAAAAGTAACTACGGCCTCAAAAATGCTTACTTTACCGTGAACAGCCTATAACTATGAGAATCGTTTAACAACTAGGTATTCCTCTCAAGGCTTGGATTCACACCTTTTGCAAAAATGTTTTTTTTTGTGTCATAATTTTGGATTCATAGTAATTACTGACAATGTACGATTATAAATAATTTACATTTTAAAAGTTGTTTGATATTTTTGTGCGTAATTTTAATTGTGCGTTATCTGCTTGTTGTAAAAAGTCAGGAAAATATTTATATTTTATCAATAAGTTCCTGCCGTTTTACAAGCAAAAAATAACACACAGTGAAAATTGGATATAAAAGTATTAAACAACTTGTAAATTGTAAATTTACTATAATCAAACATTTCCAGTTATACCTCTGAAACTGAAATTATGACACGAAAAAGAAAGATTTTTCCATAATAGGTGAAGCTGAGCTTTAAGGTGGCCCCCTGGTTGAAGTAATTTTGCACTTGTGATGCCTAAAAGCGTGGGAGCGCTAGAGGCGACCGAGAAATGAGCATCAACTCTCTCATAGCCTCTAAGCGCAAAGCACTGAACTGGCGTACAGTCTTGCCGTCGATGACGCGACTCTATGAGACTTTCAGCGTAGACCCTACCTTTTTATGACGTAATAATAAAAACAAAAGTTTGATGCACGTCCCTATTCCTGTTTTTAATCTTTTGTAGCGGAATGTTCATACCTAAAAATGACCTTGAAAACACACATTTGAGCCACTCTCACTATCGCAAAAAACATGCTTTAGAGAGAAATGGAGGAACTGAAAAACGTATACAGACGCGTAACGTTTCTTAAATGCCATTCGTAAGTAGACCTCACTCAGACACTCTGGACGGTTTTTTAATAAAACGTTTTCGGCTGGAGCTCTGCACACCATTCGGCGGCCTACCCAGGCGGCCACCTTAAATGCCGTCTAAGTGTCTGTCTCTCTGTGTTTAGAAAGTGGAGGGTTGTTGTTGAACGAGGCTCAGGGAAACGCGAGGAGGTGACGGCTGTTACGTTGCGTGACGCGGTGTTGAATGCAGAATGCGGGGCGAAGGCGCCTGAAAGCTCTGGCTGATGCCAGAGGCAACCATTAGCACCGGTAATTACCCCTCTGTGAAGGGCGGAGGGAGGGGCGCTTAAGGGTGCTGCCGAGACGCGCGTCGAACCACGAACCGCTGAGAGAGAGAGAGAGAGAGAACGAGAGAGCCATTGGCCTTCTGCGCAGACCACCGCGAGTTGAAAGCCTTGGACTAAAAGCCGAGTGGAGTGGAGAGATTTGGGCAGCTTTAACACTGGAGCCTTGAGAGCCAGTGAGGGTGGAGCGAGGTGANAACGAGAGAGCCATTGGCCTTCTGCGCAGACCACCGCGAGTTGAAAGCCTTGGACTAAAAGCCGAGTGGAGTGGAGAGATTTGGGCAGCTTTAACACTGGAGCCTTGAGAGCCAGTGAGGGTGGAGCGAGGTGAGCATGTAGCACCGTCGGAATGAAGGGTTNAGCTTTAACACTGGAGCCTTGAGAGCCAGTGAGGGTGGAGCGAGGTGAGCATGTAGCACCGTCGGAATGAAGGGTTGGGATAAACGGGAGACCCCCGAGAAAAATTGCCAACCAGCGGCGTCGTTCGACACGATTTCCCCGTACGAAAATTCATGAGTGACCCAGCGGAAAGCTATCCCGGTTCGCCTAGGTGCGATGAGAGTAGTCTAACCACTACACTACGGCGGCCCCCACTTAAAGATGAGGTAGATCGCTTTTCGTCATCTGTGCATGTACCCGACACTGACCTGCCCAACGCTAGTACAATTGCCAGAGTCACGTGGTCAGCAGTTAAGAACGTGTTTGTTTATATCACACCCTGAATGCAAGACTATCAACTCAAAAAAATTTAACGTTTGCAATTTTTGAGCCGCTAGGTGGAAAATATCACTAGACAGTGAAATAGTGTCGCAACATTGTATTTACCTTTATTGAATCTGCAGCATATAAATGGGTCTTGCACTTCGTAAAAACATATGTAATAAATGAACGTTAACGTTTCTTATTTACATTATACTTGTGTTTTAAAAGTACTGAATGGCGTACTTGTATAGTAACAAATTTTCAATACTTCGCGTTCCCTTGCTGACTTAGTACTTTGAAAACTTGTTAAAGAGACGCNCTTGTATAGTAACAAATTTTCAATACTTCGCGTTCCCTTGCTGACTTAGTACTTTGAAAACTTGTTAAAGAGACGCGATTATTTAACTCGCATTTGCAGTATATTTTGAATTACGGTAGTCTTGCGTTAAAAGTGCAACCCATTCGAATTTAATCAAATTACATTAAAAATCGGCTGGAGTAGGTAAACAAATATCCCAAAGCACTTGTTTACATAACCGTGTTCTAGCCTCAAATCCTATCCACTTAGTTGTCGTATTGGCAGAAAAGCAGTTCAATGTTGGGTCACGGAGAGTGGGTACTGCGCACCTCGGGTGCGCACCCTACACCTTTACCATCTTTACTGGGAAGCGTGCTGCCTTGACGGGTAATGTGGTCACAATGTACTTAAGAATACAGATGAGGAGAATCCGCTTACACCGCAGAATCCAGCTGCACACGCCAGTAGAATGCCGTCTCTTGCCAGAAAAATGCTGGAACGCTGTCCGCCAATCAGCGTCTGGCAACCTACCCGCCATCCGGCAGCCCAGCTAATAGGGAACCGTTCGCCAACGCAATAGCCGATCGTACACAAGGCCCCATTTCCAGAGCCTCGCGCTGCCAATCTCTATAGCCCACTCAGGGTTTCCTCCAACTTTTCTGAAGGCCTTCTAAAGGTCTACTTCGAGGATATTCCTCCGCCTCGTGCAAACAAACTTAACCCAGTTTTAGAAAAATACACCGAAGGGACAACAAGCCGCATTCGTGCGCACTCAATGTAATAATGTTTTGCATAAGAACTATTTATTACTAGGCATTACCAACACACTTATTTTCTCACTGTTTTCATTCATATAAATTATAAATGAAATAATATAAATACTATAGATAAACTATAAATAAAATTTCAATTTAACCAAAATTAAGGGTTTTTTATGTTAACACAACTAAAAAACGCTTGTGATACGCGGCATATTAAGGAAAAAAACCAAACTGGTTACACATGGCTTGATTTTTCGAATGTTTGATTAAAAAAAGTGTGATGGAACCGCGAATAGACTATAATCTGCGATGCGGTTGTATCACCACTACTAGATACAACCGCCAACACTTAAACACAATGTACAACATCAAGCAAGCAGTGTGCGTTTTGTGGCACAATCGAAACAGTTAAATCGTCCAACGTCGATAGCAGCCAACGCAACAAATACCAGAACGGCAATATCCCGATAGGCTGTTCACGGTAAGCTGAGCACTTTAAAAGCCCCGCTTAATATCTGCTTGTATTCTTACTGTGTATTCTTCCGCCATGTCACTTTATCCATCCGTCGTTCAACTGAAAATTACAAATTGTTAGAAAAGTAAATAATTTACAAATTGACTTTTCTTAACCATAATATGTATAAATAATTAAATAGCAAACAAAATAATTATAAATATTCACAAACGTTTACCTAGCACTTTTAGTTTGACGTTAAAACAAGTGTTTATACTTGCCCACCATCGTTACCAACTTTACTGGACGTGTGCCAGTCAGTGTGCCCCTTAAAATGTATGCAACGTAGGGGTAGTCGAATTTTTCAAAGGTTTGTTTCAAAAGTGCTCACTTTACCGCGAACAGACTTCATAAATTGTCCTCTTCTGCTGACCAGAAATATCCCCAGTAAAATAACCATTTGCTCTAAATCCACCCCTTTTTTTCCCGCAACATACAAAATAAGTGTTTTGTCGTGATTTCACCAAATAACGAACGAAGATGTGCGATGAAATTGTTACAGATGCGAAGAAAAACATCGTTTGCGAAGATGGTGTAATTAAAACAAAGTTTGAGTTGTGTCATCAAAATTCGCGTACTCCTTTAGTGTCTCCAAATTCACGAAATTGTAGATAATAAGCTACGTATTTAAATCACTGCCTGATGGTGTTTAACATAACTAATTCCAGAAATCGAAAACCTATCACGTTATATTAGAAGAAGTAGCATATTATAAAAGCGTTAAATAAAATATTTAACTTGTAAATAATGAAATTTTTTTATTAGTCGCAGGGTACAAATATTATGATAAATTTGTGGCAAAAAAGAACCAGAAGTCAAAATTCCTAATTCAACGTCATATACAATATATAAAAAAAGCTGTTTTTCGTTATGCCAAACATTAAATTTGTGTTGCCATAGCATTTATTAAGCCATTTCATAAGTTTAGGGCCGTATGCATGGTTGATTTTCATTCTCGTCTGAAGTTTAACTAATACTTAAAATATTATAGCCTACCTTATAAGGGGNGGAATTGCACTCTTAGTTGAAAACTGAGTAAATGTTTTGCAAACAAAATTGTTAAAGGTATAAAGTATTAAATTTTGAATTTCTCGTTGACCAAACTGCTTACAAATGTTGACATGGTTCTAAGTGTAAAGACGACAGCGGGCAGCTTACAAGTAATTTCAAGCAACAAGCGTTAAAACTTAATAAATACCAATGATAGTATTGAAACATCTTCGAAAAGAAGGTTGCTGAGTGCATTCCCACAAGCGTTCCCTCTTTTTCACTCGTACGGATGCCTGTTCTGGGTATTAAAGTATTCTCTAGCACACTTCCAAGCCTTTATCCTATATTTGAATCGGTGAGTTTAAGAAGGCAAAGATTCCACATTTTGACACAATAAACTGAGATAGTAATTTACGTCCTGCAAGGTCGGCAAAGCCAGTGAGCTAACAAAAGAAAATTTTGCAACACTACTAATGCATTGGCGGGATCATGGTTGCGAAGAGTGAAATTAAGAAAGAAAACATTCCTGGAATATTTACCTTCTTGGTCTCAGTAGCCACGTAGTGACCCGATATCCCGACAGAGCGCTCTGCCGTCCCGTTACCGATTGCACAGCACTGTTGATGGTGATGATGTAAGGTTAGTAGTGTTTCGCATTGAAACAACACATTAGTGACTGTGTTATATCGAATATAATTAAGTTAAGTTTTATATTACTTATAATGTCAGAATGGGGATGTGAGAGTCCTGCGAAGAAAAGAAGAGGAAGTAGAAATATTACAGAAATAATTAAAGAGGCAAGGCGAAAAGGAGAAGATTATGTAACGACAACTGGCAGGTTAGAGGATCGAAAGAAATCTGGACCTGGCTGCAGATGTAAGAAATTGTGTGCTACGATATTTATGGATGATAAAAAAGAACCTACAATTAACACAGTTTATAGCGTAAGGCCAAAGAATTAACAAGATACGTATTTAACAGGTTTAGTCGAACGTCACGATGTCATCGACTTAAAACTTCCGAACCCGAGCAATTTACCAATTATCTTTTTTCTCTCGGAATAACATTTCGGAGCACAGGCCGGCCGAATATGCATGAGCTGTGAAGTGTCGCGTGATATCCGACTATGACGTCGAACCCGACAGGTGCCGCTGCCCTTGAGCAGTGCGCGGCCTCATTTGAGCGGCGCTTATCTCGCGCACAACAGCTCGCGACGCATTAGTTATACAGTTATTTGTTATTTCTGCAACGAAGGATCACGGCACGTGGGCGCGTGTTCACGACTTTATTTTCCACCTGTCCGCTCACAAACTCCCAATATTCTCCACGTCCGGGGCTTAACACGTGGAAGGGCTGTCGGGGATGTTACGGAAAATGCGAGGGAGGCAAGAAGAGGTAAATATTTATTGAAGAATCTACACGACGCGACTGTTCTGTTTGACTTCCAGATGTAGGGCAAGCGAGCACTATAATATCATTCCATAAAAATATCCGTCACAGAAACTACCATTTAAGTTGGACCTGTAACATTAGTTTATCACAAATTTTGCAGAAAATATTTCAGAAACACCACTAAGTGTCTGGATAATGAGTAAATGAACAAAGTTATGCAAAAATTAAATTTGTTGCTCTCATAAAATTATCTCATACAAATAATCACGGTTGCTACTCTTATTTCACACTAACCTCCATGACGCAGTAGCATATTTGGGGATTAAATGATGAATTATTAATCCGCATTTCACTATTAACGTAAAAGGTTGCAAGGTGTAAATACCCTAAGCCTCCCGGTTTAGAGTAATTCGTGTTCGAATTTCAAAATAATACTTATCAATACTTGGCAGGTCGAGAACACGCACAACACACAATGACACACAGTAATAACTAGTGCTTCAGTTCCATCATCGAATTAACACACAGTAATAACTAGGGCTTCAGTTCCAACATNAATCCGCATTTCACTATTAACGTAAAAGGTTGCAAGGTGTAAATACCCTAAGCCTCCCGGTTTAGAGTAATTCGTGTTCGAATTTCAAAATAATACTTATCAATACTTGGCAGGTCGAGAACACGCACAACACACAATGGCACACAGTAATAACTAGTGCTTCAGTTCCATCATCGAATTAACACACAGTAATAACTAGGGCTTCAGTTCCAACATCGAAATAACACACAGTAATAACTAGTGCTTCAGTTCCAACATCGAAATAACACACAGTAATAACTAGTGCTTCAGTTCCAACATCGAAATAATACACAGTAATAACTAGTGCTTCAGTTCCAACATCGAAAATGTGTGCCGCTTTAGGATTCACGTTAGACCAGAGGTAGTATATATGTTCGCGCCGACGTTTGTCGGTCAAATTAGGATTAATTCGGTATATACAGACAGTATTTGTACTTGGTTACTTTGAATAGTCGGATATTGGTAATTTGAAGCCACGCGCTGCTTGTCCGTAAGCATAACCCTGCTTCATATCCATGAATACGCAACTGCATGCGTTCCGTTGTTCGCCTAGCTCAGTATTTCACCACGATCAGCGTGCTGCTAATTCCTGCCTAAAACTCTGCCCTTTTTTATACTTGTGTATATCACGTGTAAATGCTTGCGCTAACACCCGCCGTGCGAAAACACCGTTTATTGGCGCTTCTTTCCCGATAAACACAAAATCAACAATGTCCTCTGCAACGGGGGAAAAAAAAAAAAAAAAAAAAGCGCGTTTGGTGAGTCGAACATTACAAACGTTTCCGTACACAGATTGGAATTTTTTTTTTTTTGTCGGAGGTTGTTTGGAAAACTACCGCGCGTTTCTGTGCAATGTTTCACAATCGATAGTGAAATAGGGTCATGCAATATCACCTAGGGCTTATGTCGCAATTCATAACTGTTTCACACACGCCTGGCCACGCGCACACACGAACATGCCTTGAAATAACTCAGCTGCAGGATTTTACAGAAGTTCGTANAAAAAAAAAAAAAAGCGCGTTTGGTGAGTCGAACATTACAAACGTTTCCGTACACAGATTGGAATTTTTTTTTTTTGTCGGAGGTTGTTTGGAAAACTGCCGCGCGTTTCTGTGCAATGTTTCACAATCGATAGTGGGATAGGGTCATGCAATATCACCGAGGGCTTATGTCGCAATTCATAACTGTTCCACACACGCCTGGCCACGCGCACACACGAACATGCCTTGAAATAACTCAGCTGCAGGATTTTACAGAAGTTCGTAATTGGAACGTAATTCACGAACGTTGTGAGGTGATCGCCGTACCCTTTAATCACGAGAAAATTAAAAGCACTGGCGCAACATTCATTCTGATTTTGTTTCATTCGTTATGTTCGTGCGTCGTGTTGACTCATCGATTGCAGCGATCCTTCCGTTATAATTAGGAATCAAAGAATCGTAATTTCACGCCATTTTCGAGGCTGGTGAATCTATGGCGTTTTGGGTCGATATTTTGGGTACAAATCCAGGAGAAGCTATTGTTTACATGATTATTTATATGCAAGATATGATAGTTCAACTCTCGATTCGCGTCTCAACATAAAGTGGAAATGTTTAAATTCAATAAATTAAAAATTCTGTATGACAATTTAGACTATCGCCTTCTTTTATCCAACGTTCATTTGAGTACCTGCAATTCCAAGTTTAACTAACTCACTCGTAACAGATAAAACAAGTTTTGCTGGGAAAAAATGCCAAGTTTTAAAGTTTTGAACCTTGTAAGAAAACCAGAACAAAGGCCGTACGCATGTTGCATATCTTTCGCTATAAAATTATTTGCAGTGAAACACTTTTTTTTTTTTTAATCTCTTGATTATTAAAATGTTATAATTCGCATTATATTGTCTTACTTCAAATTAAATAAGTATTTTTATTGATGCATATATAAAATATGCACGTGTAAATTATTTTCCGNGATGCATATATAAAATATGCACGTGTAAATTATTTTCCGAAAGTTTTACATTACTAGAATATTAAATCGAAAAATTAGCTATGGAAACGGGATCATTAAAACACAGGAATCTGTTCACGATTTTTTTAAATAAATCTTTTCATTTTGCCTTCACATTCTTTTTTAATGGTTTTGCAAAATCTGGAAGAAAAAAAAAAGCACTCTGCAGTTTGTGTTAGCCACAGTATCACATAAAAGGGGATTTAAAACTTTATGCCATAGGTCAGTTGTACCATTTTTACACATAAATAATGTCTTGTGTTTGTATGTTGTGGGTTGCGAAGGCCTCGGGACACATCTTCACGCAGCTAATAATTTTTCTTTCAAAAAATTTCATAAGCAATTAAACAAAAACAACCACCTCGAGGATGTAACATCCAATTAAAAAAAAATTCTGGCGTGGGAATGTTNCATAAGCAATTAAACAAAAACAACCACCTCGAGGATGTAACATCCAATTAAAAAAAAATTCTGGCGTGGGAATGTTGCGACCAATTTCACTGAAGTTCAAATAATAAAGGCAGAGAATCATATCCCCTCCTAGCTATTTTATATAAACGTCCATAGCTTTTTTTTCATTAATAATAACAGACAAGGCTTATTTTAATACTCAACCATAGCTTGAAATAAAAAAAACTGAGGCATTCGTTTATAGAGGCTGTTTCAAGTGCAAGCTGTTTAAATAAAAAAAATGGTTTTTTTTTTCCTGGGTCATGAATTTTATTTAAAATTTACGTGCACAGTCAATAGAGAACACTCCATTGCAAACGAACCACTCGGGCCATCGAATAATTCTTTAATATTTCGTATTTATAATTACGACCGTTGCTTGTATCTNTTGCAAACGAACCACTCGGGCCATCGAATAATTCTTTAATATTTCGTATTTATAATTACGACCGTTGCTTGTATCTCCGTGTATAAATAGAGAGAAACTTTCATAATGTGTACAGACAATTTAATTTTTTGTCTTCCGTGTCAATTATTTCACCACAACACGCGCAATACGTACATGATTCAAGTCTCTATGATCATCCAGCAAAAAGTAAGTAAGTGTACCGTTTTCCCGAAATTTCTATCANTACGTACATGATTCAAGTCTCTATGATCATCCAGCAAAAAGTAAGTAAGTGTACCGTTTTCCCGAAATTTCTATCAGCTGGAGATAACAGGAAAAATATTTCAATTCATTTCAACGCCAAAGCCCGAACCCGAACGACAATTGTATATTTTGTAAATGTTTCAACTCATACTCCAGCAAACGTTCATCGCTTGCTCTGATCAATGAGTTGTGCCCGCAGTTGGGTTTCAGAATCGGCTGCTGAGCAGAACGGCACACAAACTGCAATTGCGCCCAAACTGAAAAGCTTCGCTCATGAGCCGTCTATCGGAGGTGACTCGCATGATCGAAATTGCTAAGCAGTTACCATCCCACAATGAATCTCTAGGTTCGAATCTCGGTTAACCTATTTATAATATCATGTCGTTTTCAAATTTAAGTCTCTCTATTTTCAGGATGATTTTTTTTTTTTTCTCTCTCTCTCTCTCTCTCTCTCTCTCTCTCTCTCTCTCTCTCTCTCTCTCTCTGCAACATGCCCACTTCATGCCTACTTGAAGGAGTGATAACGCACTATAGCAGCAACAATAATACGTGCGTAGAGCTCGGCTTTCTTCCTTCATCGGGGGTGACACCCGTCGAGTGTATAAGGCTTTTGGAGTGGATGTTTAACGTTCGCGTCGTACCTGAAAGTGGACATGGAACTAAATCGAATCCGAGGGTAGTGGGAAGGGAAGCACCCCAGGAAAACCCACCGACTAACAGCAACGTCGGCAACGTTTCCCACGTACTGAAGTTCTTTGCGTGGCCCGCCGGGAATCGAACCCGTATTTCCAAGGTGGGATTCCAGTGCACAAATTACGCGGCCATAAATACCATTATACGAGGTGCGGCTATTAAGTGGCGAGATCTGGTACACCTGAGAGGTCGTACACTTAGTTGGGGGGGGGAGGGGGCGACGTGGACTTCTTGATGTATGTCATTGACGCTTCCCCAGTAAACAAACTTCAGCTCGTCTTGTAGTGAAAACAGAGAGCTGCTGCGTCATCTTGTCCGGTCCATAACCTACAAGTCGAGTAGCGCGTGAAACTGAAATTTCTCTTGGAAAGAAAATTTCGACGCAGAACTTGTAACGGCAATGGTGCTTTGTCATGCACGCAAACGTTCGAGTCGCACAAACGATTGAGTGAATGTCCAATAAAGGTGAAATATTATGAACGTCCGGGTGAACCTGTGACTTGAAAATCGATGAAAATGTAGGGGGGGGAGGGAAATAATTAATGAAATTGTGAGGAAAGATTGACGTCAGAGCATTCGGATTTTTATAGGCACGGGGAACATTAACAAAGAGACGGCAAGGGAACAAACGTGCGTGGCAAAAATGTGTGCAGGGTTTTAGCTTACATGCGTATCACTGTGCTCAAGTGTTCTCCATATTCACCAGGTCTGATACCGTGTAACTCATACCTGCTCCTCAAAGTGAGTGGTTTATTGAAAGGTGTACGTTTTCAGTCTGTTGGAGAGATGAAAGGGAGATAACGGCAGACGTGGTGAAGAGGGTGGCAGTTAATGAGCTGCTTTGAACAGACGAAGATACGTATACGGTTGTTTACGTACAGGGACAGGGGAGAATGTTGAAAGAGAATAAAGGTGTGTTTTACTATTTTAGCACCAAACCACGTTTTTATTACAATTCACGTTATTTAATNTGTTGAAAGAGAATAAAGGTGTGTTTTACTATTTTAGCACCAAACCACGTTTTTATTACAATTCACGTTATTTAATTGCCACCCGTTGTAACTTACTATTAAATTGAAGAAGATAAAAGTCGTGCATTGCCGGCAATCGAGCACTGAACATGATGTTCCGAAGGCATCTTAGCTAACAAGTTTTAAAATGTGTCCCAAAATCCTTTTCAACCCGCTCTTTGACATTCCTACAACAAACTGATGGAGTAGGCAAGGGACGTTAAATGCGCATTGACGTAATATTTCTTTAAGGTATGAAAAAAATCCATTTATGATCTATTCGCAGTATCTGCTCACTTTTTGAATCAAAACTTTGAAAAATCACCCCATGTATAACGTGTTTGGTTGTTTCCAAAATATTTCGGGTGAAAGTATCTTATTTCTCGTTAAATTAAAATTGTATGTATAGCTTGTTTATAAATTATAATATTCAAGTTATAATTAAAATGAAAACATTAGGTACGTTGGTAACGTCTGGCGAGAAACAGTTATCGTGCAATATATTATGAAACTGAGCGCGTACAAATGCGGTGTTTTCTCCCTTCGGTGTAGTTACCAAAACTTCGTTAAGGTTTTGTTCGCGAGAGACGGAAGGATCCACTGAAAGTAGGTGCGTAGCAGGGTTTCAGAGAAGTTGGAAGTAGCCGTTAGTTGACTATAGTTGAAAGGGCGCCATACATTCGCGTGTGTATAGAGAGTCTCTTTTGACGTGAGTTCTTCTCCCGGACCTGAATACCGACCACGACAGAGAAATTTCTTATCCGCTTGCGTTACCCTCGGTTTT
>NQII01002708.1:100290-124383 GCA_002778355.1 Clitarchus hookeri | reverse complement strand
TAGACGCGTCCAGCTGAACAACAGCTGAAGTCAACGGAAGTCGCCCCGTTTTATTTCAGCCAACCGTCGAGCCTACTCGTTCGGTAGTATCCGAGGGCATGGGTGGACTTCGCAACTTCAACAATAACTATTTCCGAGTATATTTTCTCTACTGTAGAAACCGTGCGCTCCTAAGACTTTCGCGAATTCTTTGGTTGTACGCCCAGTAGGAATTTTTTTTGTAAGTTACACGAAGTTTTCTTTGGAATGTCGTCGACAGAAATTCACGCCACAGTACAAATTTATTATTATGCGTTTTACAAAACACTCTTGCATGGAACATACATAATTAATTATCTCCATGGTTATAATAAATATTACATCAACAGTACTTGCTTTTTTAATAAAGAGTTATCTGCATGCATTTCAGTGTAAAGTGTTGATAAATCTCCACTAAATTATTTGTTATATTAAATATATATATATATATATATGCAACTGGTTCCAATTTTTTTTTTGTTAAGTTACAAATTTTTTTATTTTTGCATACCATTTTATTTTAGAAAATAATTTTGTTGCACCCAATTGAAATAAATGCGTAAATTAATGCATATCGCGTGTGTGTATGTGGTATATGAAATGACCGTTATTCGATATACATTCGGCACTGATTTCATAAGTTACAGTTTCTTTANTGTGTGTATGTGGTATATGAAATGACCGTTATTCGATATACATTCGGCACTGATTTCATAAGTTACAGTTTCTTTATACAGACGTATGAAGACACTTATTCCTCTTTTCAATCCGATTGTCGTCGTTGATAATTTTGAAAAATAAAATATTTCTCTTGAGATCGCACACCGTTATGAAAATTAATGGACCATTCCCATCTCCAGAAAAATTGCAGAGAAATGGACTAATAGCAACTGTTTGCTGTTTGCATCCTCGAACATAGCATCCGCAGAGAGAATTAAAACTTTTTCAAGGTTCTACTGAATGTAAGTAATTCACTTGACGTTACATATTTTATATGTTATGGACGCAATAGGCATTTTAAATTAATTCATATATTGCCGAGAAATGTGCCTAGCAATGCGGCTCAAATAAGTTCCAGGTAGTTTAATGCGGTTAAGGGGCATCCTTAGTAGTTTTTACTAGAAATAAGATAACTNCGGCTCAAATAAGTTCCAGGTAGTTTAATGCGGTTAAGGGGCATCCTTAGTAGTTTTTACTAGAAATAAGATAACTCTGTCCAGGCGATAATTGTAAAATAAAATTAACAAAGGTAAAAATGTGTCTGTATAAATATTTTAAATATTCAGTAACAGTAAATACAGCGTAATAGGAAGAAGATAAACCCGAGTCTTCAATCGTGTCTTCGGTTTCGTACGTTTTGAAAGTGTTGGGGATTTAGAAAGATTTATTTACCTCGCATCATTCGCGTTTCGTTCCCCCGTCTCTCCGCAGACATGAAACGATATCTGACCCATGCTAATCTCGTTCCCGGGAATACTTTCCTTCGGCCCGCCTTCAAATGGCGGCGTTGCTGATAATTAACTCGTGTTTTATTCATAACCACTCCGCTTTACCTCTCGAAAGAGTTTCTAGGCTGCAAGTCATGTAATTATATAAGTGAAAAATCCCCGGCAATGCCCGGCTTTATGCTAATGGTACTGATTTAGAGGTGCGCCGATACCAGTTAATGAATTATGCATTGCAAAGTCGTATTCGCTTTGCACTTAGCGGAAAACAATTCCTCCTGACAAATTACTGTCGGAAATATTACTAAAAGAGATTCTTATCACAGATCTAAATAATATTTGAAAGTGTGGCCCTTCCACGGACGTACGACGGTTTCCGAAACGTAGGCTATGTTTAGACTCATATGTCGTGCTTCATAATAGCTTTATTTCGAGCTGAAATCTGCGAGAAAGTCAATGTGTACTCTTTAATGTAAGGCATACGGGGCTATTTGTAACATTTACGACTGCAGACTCCCACGCTTCTTAGGTAATGCGCTTCACCCCCTCGTCACAGAGTAGGATAGTATACAGATGTGAAATGTAATGGCGGTTCCTTTGATGTCGGCGTATTCATTCCCCGATCGGCTGCGCGAGGCTCTGGGAACCGGGTTCCGTTATCTGGTTGGCTACCGCATGCGGCGAAAGATTCGTCACTGGCATGTGCTGCCGGCTGGCGGGTGAGTTACCAGGCGTTGATTGGCGAACAGAGTTTCGCCATGTTGCTGGCCAGTAACGGCTGGAATCGGCTCTATAAGCGGCCGTGTCAGTTCTGTGTACGTACTACTCTATGCCTTCATCTCACCGAGGCAGACTCTAAATTCGAATCTGTGGAAAACCACTGATTCGCAGTGAAATTCAATTACTAGAATCAGTGAAAATGGCTCCAGTTAGAATCAGTGGAAAGCCACTGAATGTTTCAGTGAAAAAATTTCACTGATTGAATTAGTAACCTGAAACAATTTCACTGATTGAATAAGTCACTGCCAACTGCAGTGGTGAATTAAATATTGTCTTTATTGAATTTAGCCAAATAATTACGAGAAATAAACACATTTACGATAGTTTACTATTTATATCGCGCAATAAATCGTAATTGAAAAAATTAATATATATATATATATTGCAAGTGGCCGCGATTAAACTCTCACACCCTTCCCGCTTCGCTATTAGACAGCAACCTTACCAATTGAGATACCAAGACGAGCTGTCAATAATGGGGAAAAGATATATCTCATAGAATGCNATTGAGATACCAAGACGAGCTGTCAATAATGGGGAAAAGATATATCTCATAGAATGCGTGTAGTTTTAGATTGTATGCCCTTACTTTTCATTTTTGGTGTAATTGGCACCGTTAGGATGGTTAAAACTAATAGTACATATGAGTACACTCTTTTCACAACATTAGATGCAGTGTAAACCTTCAAACAGGGTGTTGTGATGATTACGCGAAAACGAAATGAAAGATGTAAAAACGGAATGAAAGACTGAATGTTCATGTTACTTCATAAAATGGTGTTTCGAAAGACAAAACACACATTAGAAAGTATTTTGTATTGTTTCAATCGTCCATGCGTTGTTATATCACTTAATACGAGCTGTTTAACGGCCTATTTTTACACTTTGTTTGCCGGTAATTTTTACTCGCTGTTTAACTGATCCATCAGTCAAAAAACAAATCACTGAAACATTGAGAAAAAAATTACTCACGAATCAGTGGAAAAGTTACTGAATCAATAAGAGAAACTGGCATTTTGTCACTGATTCATCAGTTAAATTCAGGTACTGTTAGTGTTAACTGATTGAAGCAGTGGAACTCTCACNGGGCATTTTGTCACTGATTCATCAGTTAAATTCAGGTACTGTTAGTGTTAACTGATTGAAGCAGTGGAACTCTCACTGATTCAGATTTAGGGCGCAGATCACGCCAGCCTCGCATTCGGTCTTGGGCGTGATTCCCTCCGGCTATACTTTAAGGCGGTTTTCCCTGCGAATTTCTCATCGCTATTACTAATAAATACTGCAGTGCAATTCGTCAATGTGAATTTTCCACATTTTTAAGCCATGTTTATCCTTGCAACACAAAAAATCAGTTCAATACCACTGTTATCACCGTAGTTAACTTAGATAACTACCTATTATAATATTAGTGTGGCCAGCGGAAAGTTATTATAAACAAGTAAGTTTGAATGGGTTTTCCCCCACGTCTTCTTTATCCCCACCTCTCCCCCAATTCGTTCCACCGCTGCTTTATTCGTTCTTCATAGGAATGCGGTCTAAAACGGGAGTAGCACTGACGCGTAGTCCCTTGAGGCTTGATATAACAAACAGCACAGAATGAAAAAGTGGTAGAATGGAGTGTTGAAGGATATTAGGAATACACCAAGAAAACCCTACGGCCGCAGGAAACGTCTTAAATGTTTTTTTACGAGCGAAACTCTCTACTTAGATTCGTCGACGATTGAGACCAGATAGTTAGTTCAAAGTCGCCATAACGTTCGGTTGTTTGAAGAGTGCTTTAGTACATTTCATACCGCCGTGTTTTCTTGTATTGTGAATGAAAGTGCTCCATGTAATTCTGATACAGTTACTTAACAAAATACCGACTTCAGCGGGGCCGCGGTGCCTGAGCGGTTAGCCTACTCGCCTCCCACCAAGGCGAACCGGGTTCAATCTTCTGCCGGGTCACTCCGACCAGCGGCATCATCCGGAACGATTCCCACATGTGGGAATCGTGCCGGATGATGCCGCTGGTCGGTGGGTTTTCTCGGGGATATGCCGTTTCCCCGTGCCTTCATTCCGACGTTGCTCCATGCTCACCTCGCTTCGCCCTCATCGGCTCTCAAGATCGCGATGTGAAGAGCCGCCCAAATCTCTCCACTCCAACCGACTTCAGTAAAACTTGAGCAAATCGCACCTACAGTTAACACATTGGTTGGAAACAGGAATATTCAATGGTTTTGAGTTCAGCCTCAGAGAGTTATTTAATTAAACTGCCGTTCACTATGTTTGTTGTTTTCATGTTCTAACAACGTGTTGCAGTGACTAGATACTACGAACTTCTGTGCCGATTTCCGATGTGTGTCATACTGATCTAGTAAATCGAACTACATTATTGTAAATAAACTTTTGAGAAACAATTAGTGAATATGACGATGATGGAGATGTCTGTCTGGACGGCGCATTAAAAGTGCAAAGTTTTCATTTGTGGTCTCTTGAATATGTTTATTTGTGTAATATACTCACAGGAATACCAACTTGTGTGATTGTAACATATTTTACATTTCTAACCATGTTACGGTATCACCAGAGTGACTCATAAACACTGTGAATTAGATCGATGGTAATTTTAAGTTCTGCCTACGACGTAAAAAACAGGAAATTTGCTAAAATAAGAAATTAATCAAGGTTTTAAATGAGTTCGCGGTCAAGGTGGATAATTTGTATTTTCAAGCACCCTTACAAGCATAATTAAGCAGGCCTCTTTGCAGCGTGAGCACATCACAACAATAGAGCAGATGAGCATGGTGGTTCCTCTGATGTGGGCGTGGCCATTCTACGCTTGGTTGCTCGGAAGGAACGGGCCTTGCTTATGATTGGCTATTGAATGCTGCGAAGGTTTTCTGTTGGTTGGGCTGCCGGCTGGCGAGTATTTTACCAGGCTCTGATTGGCGAATGGCGTTCCAACATGTTGCTGGCCAGTGACGTCATTTTGCTGGCGCGTGCAGCTAGAGATCGCAGAATAAACGGCTGTCTTACCTCTGTATTCTTACGTTCTCTGTGTCACAGTTTTATTGGCACACGACAGAAAAGTTTTCAGCTGTGGACTCCATTCGGGTTTATATTTTTACGCTCTAAGCCTCAATCGGTCATGGCTATCAGTAAAATTACATTCACTGAAAGTCAGTTGATAAGTTACTGCTGACTAGCAAATTCAAGCATATGAACCGGGAACAAGTGTCTTAACGGCAATTGAATTCTCGGCATATAGTGGTTATCACAAATAAATCAGCGCAAGTCAACCATCATTTTAATTAGTTATCTGTAGAGACCTGAATAATTCGCGGATTTATTTTAGGACAAGCTAGAATTCAAAACACATGCGTTTATATAACTTAATCCATTGGCCCACGCCGTATTTGACATTTCCTGGAGAATGCCGGTCCAATAGTCGCCCTCCACTGTGACAGCAAGCAACCAATGTGCAGTTGATGTCGGTGTATTTGTACATAAGACTGTAGAGTCTAGCCTGCAGGTCATTGAACTCGCGATTTTTTCCGGTCTCTAGTTACTTGGCATTGATTATCAGCAGCTCAACTTTCACTGTTTCCCACTTATTCGGTTCAATTCTCAGTGGTTCAGATTTCTCGAGTGTACGATGTCACTCCAGGAGTGCCACCAGTAACGAATAAATAGTCCAATCAGTGTATTTGGTTTTGGCCGGCCGCGAATTGTTCACAGAGGTTGGAACTGTTCCCTGGCAGAAGTGCGCGGAAAGACCGTCGACAGCCCGCTGCGCTGGCTTTCTCGCTGACAATGCTCTCATCGCCCGAGCCCCGCAGCCCATCACACAAGAGCTCTGATCACGAGCGAGTCCGCGTCGCTGGGCCCTGGTTAATTGAACACTCTTTGACAACAACCTTTGCTGGAGGAAAAAAACCAGAGCGTGGCTATTTTGGGGACACGGCCGTTGGTGTTACGTTAATACGTCTTCTTTAGCGGGCAACATTTTCTTTGCGATATGCACCGAGAGAAAAGTCAACGAAAAATATTTATTTGCAGAGGGCAAGTAAGATATTTTAGTTGCCCCCGACAAAATATTTTGTTGAAGAAGCAAAGCTCGGTAAGCAACAAAATTATTTGTGTACATCTAAAAAATTGTGCTTTTGAATTGCGTAACAAAATATGTGTGTTGTACCAAAATAAAGCAGACTGTCAACAAAATATTTAGTTGGATCAACTGTAGATATGTATTTGTTTGGTGTCTCATTTGGTTGACTTCGTTCGAAGTTACAGCTCGAGGGTTTATTTGTACATTTTGTGACAGTTAGGATAGTAGCAGGGGTTGTTGGTGCTTTAATTAA
The DNA here is from genome assembly GCA_002778355.1 of Clitarchus hookeri. Lineage (NCBI taxonomy): Eukaryota > Metazoa > Arthropoda > Insecta > Phasmatodea > Phasmatidae > Clitarchus > Clitarchus hookeri. The sequence goes on along the minus strand of NQII01002708.1, from coordinate 117,794 downwards.
TGCCTAATAAAGGTTTGAATATCCTAATTAAACAAGTTTAACAGGAAACTAAAAAGTAAAAGCTGTAAAACATGAAATATTTTTTTTCGCGTTTTTGCCCACTTTAAACTGTATGCATTAAAAAATATTCCTATTTCACTGGTAATCATTGTATATGCTGTTCACGATAAAGTGAGCACATTTTGAAGTTCTCTCATAGTCAATAAATATAGTTTATTGTAGCCTTAGACGTTAACTTTAGAGTCCGGTGAAATGTATACACCGTGTTTATTACTTACGTACCAATATTCATTTTAAAAAGTGGCGGAAGGATAAAAAATGGCTCGCAGGAAAAAAAATAACTAGGGCCTCAAAAGTACTCACTTTACCGTGAACATTTTATAGCTGAGGTTGCTAGGCGTAGCGCGCTGGCGCGAACGATATTGGCTCGAATGTCTATCGGATAGCCGAAGAAATCTTTAGTTGCGCCAACCAAATATTTGTACGGGGCAACCAGATAAGAAAAAAAAAATAATTTGGTTTTAACAATAAAATGTTTTATTGCTCGTATTACACAAACAATTTATTTTGCTGCGCCAAACTACAAAACCTTTTCTCAGTGTGGAAGTGAAGCGAAATAAATGAAATGGGGCACTTGAATTGTATTGCTCAAGTCGACACATCTGCACGATATGTTTCGTTTGACCGTGTCGGAGTGTCGAGATACACTGCCCGGGAATGTTCGCCAGTCGCCGCGGGCCCCCACCTGCACCTCGCACAAGGGCGGTTCCAACTCAATGTCTTACACCGTAAAAAAAATTTCTGGTTAACTCCCTAAACTGCAATGGAAGTTCTTAACGTATACACTGCATGGTAATAATACCACACATCAAGCTCCTTATACAGGAATGTTTAGCGTCGCTACTGTACAAAGTTGGGAACTTCCCTACGCATTTGACTGTATCCTGAGCAAATGTAGGAACGCTACAATGAATGTATAGGGGAAAACAGTACCATTCCTGCTTCCTCACTAAGCGTGTACAATGGTATGGTAAATTTCCGAATATTTTCTTGGAGTGTATACTCGATCGAACGAGGCCACGTTTCGTTCAATGGCGTTATAATTCGCGAAGTTATAGTGTCGGAATGTACCGCCCTGCAAACGTAACATCGCCGTTTCCGTCCTGGTACCTCATGTGTCGGTTTTACTTTAAAGACGTGTTCACATCAGAAGTAATCACGGCCAGTGACCACGTACTTATTGCAGGCTGTTCGCAGTAAAATGAGATTTCTCAGGCTTAGGGTAGAGTTNTTGCAGGCTGTTCGCAGTAAAATGAGATTTCTCAGGCTTGGGGTAGAGTTGGCATTGGGAAAATTTCCGCCGCTAGGTGCGCAGTGTTCCAAAAGTCAACTGTTAATTTAAAATTTTTAGCCACGTGAATAATAAAAGAGAGAGATTATACTTTCTTACGAAGTTTTTTATATATGTTTTATGATTATTACAATTATCCTGTTTTTTAACGTGGGAAATGGAGAAAATCTGGTACATTGCCGTCACTAGCGCTTACCTAGTGACGAAAATGTGTACATGTCAAACTTCTAACATTGATCTTCCCAACCTGTAGTAGAAGTAACCTTATTATGGGCTGTGATTGTGTAGTGGTTGCTTTCAAAACTCTTCAGTTTATCATGAACGGCCTTCAAAGTTAAACTTGTCTGAAGTACTTAAACGATTAAGTTGGCAGCAGTTGTGAAAAAGTAGCTACGTGCATGCCTTAGCGTCTTGTTAGCGGCTGCTTGCAGTGTCTGTTCATCGCCGCAAGTANGGTTAAGTTGGCAGCAGTTGAGAAAAAGTAGCTACGTGCATGCCTTAGCGTCTTGTTAGTGGCTGCTTGCAGTGTCTGTTCATCGCCGCAAGTATTCTAGCCATATGTTCACATGCGAGAGTAAATTATTACGCGNTGGCTGCTTGCAGTGTCTGTTCATCGCCGCAAGTATTCTAGCCATATGTTCACATGCGAGAGTAAATTATTACGCGTTCCAGAAAGACTCGCGTTATACACGTTGGAAAAATTCACGTGGCAATTAGCACGTGTTCCGTTAACCGTATTTAAACCATGTATCGTCCGAACGACGCTCATTCCGATCAGGCCTACTGGTATAGACAAATTAAAGTTATGCGCTTCAGATTGGTTCGTTGGCAAAAAAAAAAACATTCGGAAGTTAAAAAAAATTTATCGAACCTTGGAGTGATTAACAGAGTAAAAAAACGGGATGTTGGGGAGGGGGGGGGCGACAGCAGGTCGAAACAAACGTTTGAATTAATTCAGTTGGGTTTCGTTATATTTTTTATTTGTTGCTCTTCTTACGCCCTCGTTTCACACCGTAATACGCCACGTATATCCTCGCCGTACGTGACGTTCGAAATATGAACCCAACGCACTGCGATTTTAGGCTCAAACCAACAGCACGGCCATTGTCGGTCTTCTTTTCTGTAATTATTTTGTGTACTGCGCGTTAATTGTTCTGCGCATTTTTGTATTAACAACTTCTATAGCAGTAGTTGTGAACGTTAATTCAATGCAGCAATGAATACTGTTTTAAAATTCAAAGAACTAATGGAAGGGTGAATTGGNTTATTTTGTGTACTGCGCGTTAATTGTTCTGCGCATTTTTGTATTAACAACTTCTATAGCAGTAGTTGTGAACGTTAATTCAATGCAGCAATGAATACTGTTTTAAAATTCAAAGAACTAATGGAAGGGTGAATTGGCACGTCTGAAATAAAAAAACAAATTAGGAGATTTTAATTAACTTAGGTAGGTGTGTTAGTATTTTATTTCAACGTTGTTTAGATTAATTACTCACAGTATCAAAAAGAATAACGAAATCTGAACTAACGCGCTTAAAGTAAATGTCTACAGGATAGGTCGAAACGTGAGAGTAATGCTAAAGTGTGTAGGTACGAGGTAGGTATGACAACGTCACAGGATTAAATATTGTGATTTATCCGGCTGTCATGTGAATCTGAAAGGAAAGACTAGCTGCAAAATTTCCCTCACACACCTTACACCGCTTCTGTTTTGAACACTATGGAAGAGACGGTGTCGCGTCTTACATGTCAGTTGTGTCAACGGCTGCAGTAGTTTTTTTTAAACACAAAATTGCATAAGTGGTCATTCTTTTCGCAACATGTGAGTTTAAACTCTGGCAAATAAGTATTTTTTTTTAATTAACTACGCATTTCTTTCGGCACTCTTTGAACGTATTCGATCAGCTTGTTTTAATGCAGAGCTGACATTTAAATTGTAAAGAAAACCCTTGATACATACTTTTTGATTTGCTTATTGTCAGTTACAAACAAGTATGGGGGGGATATTCCAAAATTTTCTCGCTGTTGCTACTTTTTTGTTACTTTTCTTTATTTATTCAAATATTCAGGTCCAAGAATCATCCTGCCAATCTGCCCTTTGATATTTTCTGTGGTTAAAAAAATGGCTGTCAGTATAATTGGTTAACGAGGTAGGCANCAATGGCTGTCAGTATAATTGGTTAACGAGGCAGGCAGAACGTTGTATTTTGGTTTGACGACTACCACAAATCCTCGACATTCTCAATACCCCTTCAATAACGTTTTAATACAACAATGTTTTCGCAAAGAAAAGGTATACGTTTTATCGTTGCACTTCAGTTTCCAGTACTACGTCTTACTAAATTTTTTGTTATTCGCATGCCTGTTATTTAAACCGAGTATTGCGTGAACTTTTACAGTACATTGGTTGTAAAGTTCCTCTCTTCTCGCAGGACTAAATATTCTTCTTCTTCCTCTGTAGTCCCATTAACATACATGATCGCCTGTTGCGATGTAAAAGAACAAGTATTCGAGAACAAGTTAACCCCTGTCTATGTTATTTCCTTCCGAACATATTTACCCAGTCGCATTTATCAGATATCATCTGCTGCCTACTTCTGTAACACAGACACTTTCTAAAAGCACTGCGCAATAAAATGTATTATNTTTATCAGATATCATCTGCTGCCTACTTCTGTAACACAGACACTTTCTAAAAGCACTGCGCAATAAAATGTATTATTTGTCCCTGGCATTTAAAGAAACATACACTCAAGTTGACTACGCAAAACAAACATTCCGGACTGGAAAATGTCGTTTGGTGACCATTGAGCTATAACGTTACGCTTACTAATTCTGTCGTTTTTCTTCTCTTTCTGCGTTCTGTTTGCTTCTTTATTCGCCTCTTTTGTAACACGCTCCATCGTATCCTTCTTTTGGTTTCTCTTGCAGAACAAGCCATGCAACCGTTCAAAGTTACGATACGATAAAACTCGTTTTTTCTTTCCACCTTCGTTGATGTTATTTTACAAGAGAACATTTTTCATCATTCCTCTTTGCTAACTATGATGCTGTTTGCTTGCTGTCTTCATTCTTTATGCTCCATCTTCTGTTATTGCACTGACTTGGTATCAGCATTCCTATGCTTACACTAAACAACACTAAACAGTGTAAACTGTAAACATTCTTTCAAGAGGATCAAAAGCATTTTCCGCGCACATGTGTCTNCTAAACAACACTAAACAGTGTAAACTGTAAACATTCTTTCAAGAGGATCAAAAGCATTTTCCGCGCACATGTGTCTCTTTTTAAGCGAGACACATAAAAATGGCGAAACACGAATTTTAATTTTTTTTTTTTCCCTTCAAAGTGAGTTTTGTAATAATATCAGAAGTTTTATCTGGCAGTCAGCGATTTCAATTCCAAGTTGCTGTTGATAAAATGGATATCTTCCTCTTCGAACTTTTAATTTCATTCCAAACAAAAATTCCTGCAGTTCGGTCGCGTTGCACAAAGCAGCTTGTTTTTCCTTAATAACTCATTATCTATCTGTAGCCTAGATCCCCTAAATATTTTAGTAAAATTTAAAATCAGTGATTAGTAACAATTTTTCAAATGACGTCATTTGACATGGAGTAACTTGTGCACCAAATAATGTTCGCCTTCTTAACTTTATCCTTACAAAANCTCAAATGACGTCATTTGACATGGAGTAACTTGTGCACCAAATAATGTTCGCCTTCTTAACTTTATCCTTACAAAATTGCATCCAAAAAAAGTAAAAAAAAATTGGAAACAGACGTTTATTTAACCTTCAATTTCCGTTTCTTTAGTGAGTCGTTTATTTGCATTATCTTCAAACTTTTTTAATCAAACGTTTAAAAAATCACCCCATGTATTGCGCTTTAGTTGTTTCCTTAATAAATCACGTATCACAAGGTTTTTATACTCTTGTTAACATGAATAGTATCTCATTTTTTAAATTGATATTTTACTTATATTTTATGTATTATTATGTTTTACTTATAGTTAATATGAATGAATGCAGTGGGAACATAGGTGTTTTGGTAATGCCTAGTAAGAAATACTTCTCGTGCAAAATATTATTAAACTGATTGCGCACAAATAACGTGCGTTGTTCATTTGGTGTAATTTTCTAGAGATACTTAAGCTTTGTTAGCATGAGGCGTAGCAATATCCTGAAAGTAGAACCTAAGAAGGGCTTCAGAAAAGTAGGAAGTAACTATGAATTAACTATAACGACAGTTTAACCACTGTGAAACGTCTACTCACTTTGAAAGTTCTCTCTTGTATACATAGATACCTAGGTCAGTGGCCTAGTTAGGGGAGGGAAGGGGGAGGGGAGTTTGTCGGGACATATTCCCCTCTCCCCTTACCTAATGGGAAGAAATTATTCAAAAATAAAACTTCAAATAATTACAACTTTTTTATTATGGAAGAAATGAGTGAACTTGAACATGAAGGATATTTATAGCATTCCGGAGTTCCATATCTGAAACTTAGACTATTGATTGTAAATGATTTGTTGAACTAAAAATAAGTAAACTGATATATTAAATTTTTTCTCATATGAGTAATATGCAATCTACCTTTATCACGGAGTTTTATAGAATTTTGTAGTGCCTTCTCTGTATATTAGCCCATTGGTTGTAGGTAATTTTTTGAATTNCGTCTCTGTATATTAGCCCATTGGTTGTAGGTAATTTTTTGAATTAAATATATTTTTAATATTGCAGCTTTCATATTTAAAATAAAAATTTAATGCCCCCTCCCCTCATTGAAGTAAATTTCTGGCCACTCCCCTGACCGCGGTGAATATGCAGTAGAATTGTTGCTCAGTGGGATGCAGGAAGCGACGCGGTGGTCATCCAGCAACAAGTCAGCCGGCTGAGCGAGGGAGGAGATCGACGGCGCGTTGGAGCCAGTGTTCACCTTGGCATCTCAACGGTTGGCAGCAGTGCCTGTGGGAGCNGGGAGGAGATCGACGGCGCGTTGGAGCCAGTGTTCACCTTGGCATCTCAACGGTTGGCAGCAGTGCCTGTGGGAGCGAGGGTTGTGGTTGGCGGCAGGCTGGGTGCCGGCATTTGAGGGTTGAGGAAGCGCTAGCAATTCGACAATCCACTGCTTCCCCCGTGCATGCCCGTCGAACGCCGGCAATTTCGCGTTTGGCGCACCCCCCTCCCTCGCATACTCTATTTCTCCCCCTCATCACCCTCTAACATGTACAGATTTTCCCTTCATCGTGTTACCCAGATTCTCCACTATCCCAGACAGCGCTACCGTCTACCCGTACACCGCTGGAGGTACCACATTCGGCCACTTATTTAAAAATACACCCTAAAGGGGTCCACCTACCTGGAGCTATTTTCAGCGCTTGGGGCCGACAAGCGTAGAAGCAATAAATGCTACAATGTTACGTGAATCAAGAGCGCCATCGTCACTAAGGCTCTGAACTGATTCATAGTGTTCTCGTCGTGCTACGCGTACCTATATGCTGTTCACTGTTACTTGAGCACTGTTGAAATAAACTTTTGAAAAATGTCACTGCCCTTATCTGCATGAATTTTAACTGTTTTCTGACAGGAAATGCGACCGGTAAAGTTGGCAACAGCGGTAACGGTTCCATATCTTCGCGTTGAATTAAAAGTGGTACGTTAATCTTTGTTTATTATTCAAATTATTTATTTTGCTTTCTATTTTGTAATGCATATAAGTGTTGAAATTGGCACATTTCTAAACTGTTTATTTTCGTAATAATTTCATAGTTTAATTTTATCGACGCATGAATAAAGTGATCAGGCCCACATGGCGGTATAATACACTATATGCATAAAAGTATATCTTAAGCAGGACTTTCAAAAGTGCCCAGTTTACCGTGAACAGCCTATTTGGACTTTAAGCGGTGCCCTAAAATTTAATTGGTGGAAAGTCTGTAGCAATGTTCAACGCAGGGCCCTTGGCCATTTTTTGTGTGTTTGACGTTTATATTTCGAGATGCAGCCGTTTCTTTTTAACTATGTTGGAATGAGTAAGTGAAAATATTTTGGCGGCTCTTAACAGCGAGGTTTTGAGAGCCGATGAGGGTGGTTGAGGTGAATATGGAGCAGCGTCGTAATGAAAGGGCGGGGAAAATGGGAGATACCCGAGAAAACTCGCCGATCAGAGGCATCGTCCGGCACGATTCTTACATGCGAAAATCTGGGGTGACCCGGTCGGAANCCGAGAAAACTCGCCGATCAGAGGCATCGTCCGGCACGATTCTTACATGCGAAAATCTGGGGTGACCCGGTCGGAAATCGAACCCGGTTCGCCTTGGTGGGAAGCGAGCAGGCTAACCGCTCAGCCTCCGAGGTCCCTATGTTAGAGTGTTCTGATTATTTCTAATGTACGTGACGTGTTGATAGCACTCGCCAGGTCTCGTCTGAAGTGTGAGTTATTTTCATATGTAAGCACATTGGGCCGGCCACGTTTAATAGTTTCGTGGGAAAACGTGAGTTTAAAACACCATGCAAGTGTAACGCAGTTCAGGCGCCAGGTGGGCGGGCCCTTTGAATATCTATAATAGTTCCAGAAACAATTAAACCGCTGAAAAGTGCTGCTCGCTAAAAATAAGTTGCATCGTCCCGGGTGTTTGCGATTTCACAAAATCGTTGAAAACAAAAATCAAGCTGAACCAGTTATTGAGTCTGGGTCCTCCCTAAGCCTGTTATAACTGTGCCACGTAGCTCCGTAGACGTGCATATTTCATTACTTTAAATGTATTATTGCAATATTTTATATTAAGAATCCCGTACAAAATTTAAAGAGCAGACACATTTGACGCAATTTTTCCTCTTATAGAAATGCCTTGGACTTACTAACTACTTAAAATGTGACGCAAATTTTCGTTGTGATTTTAGTTTACGTGTAACTACAATATGCTGCCGTTATTTTTAAGAGAATTGTCCTCAAATTTTGCGGTGTTACTTTGTGAGAGTGACAGAACTTATTAAACACGAATGCGCTCATATCGAGCAGTCACAAAGATAATGGGTTATGATGAAAGGTGTCACGTCATTCCTCGGTTTTGTGTCCTGATAATGAAGGTAAANTAGTCACAAAGATAATGGGTTATGATGAAAGGTGTCACGTCATTCCTCGGTTTTGTGTCCTGATAATGAAGGTAAATGTGCGTAGCATGTTTGTATGCCTCTTTTTTAAAAACATTTTCGCCTTTTTTTACTATTCGATAATCACTTTCGCTGTTTAATCATTAACTTTTACCAAAAAGTTTTCATGTTGAACTTTATTTCACGACAGTTTTTGTTTGACATACGATAAAATTTGGGGATACCGAACGAATTATCAAGGCACAAGTTATTTCTGTAAATGTTTTGCATGAAAACTATTTATTACTAGTTGTTACCAGCACACATGTTTTCTCACTATTTTTGGTTCATATAGTTTATAAATGAAACATTATAATTTATAGATAAAATACAAATAACATTTCAGTTTAACAAAAAAAAAAAGGCCTTATATGTTAACACAATTATAAAGTGATATATTGTATATTTAGGAAATGACTAAACACGTCATACATGGGGTGATTTATCAAAGGTTTGATACAAAAAAGTATGAAGGAACCGCAAATAGACTATAGTTTGAAAGGCAAAATGATTCAGACAATCAGATTACAACCGGCACCAAACCACCGGTGTCCTGGTGCGCTGCTCGTAAATTAAGTTACGTTTTTAGGTGGAGTGCGAACCACAGTCAAAGCGGCCTCATCCCCACTAGAGTCACCCCCGATTCCCTAGTGTGGGAAACATGGCGGTCGTTGCCTTTCGCCGGTGTAGGTACTGTCTCGGATTGGNAGTCACCCCCGATTCCCTAGTGTGGGAAACATGGCGGTCGTTGCCTTTCGCCGGTGTAGGTACTGTCTCGGATTGGACCCGTTTCCCCCACCGTTGCAGTACGTTACGGCCACGCTCACATTTCACCTCCGTCGATTCTGAGGAACTCTTCTNTCCCGTTTCCCCCACCGTTGCAGTACGTTACGGCCACGCTCACATTTCACCTCCGTCGATTCTGAGGAACTCTTCTTTTTAGCTCCGCCTTTATCTGCTTCTCTTCGCCACGTGAGTTGGGCTGTTCGAAAACATTTTTGTGTTGTCAATATTCGAGCTTCACAGCTATTTGATTTTTCAAATCTTAGATAATTTTGACGTCATCAAAGTTCTTAACTAATTGTAATCTGTGGATATTAGTGAGTTATGGATAACAAAACGTCGGTATTATTTTAGCAATAGGTGATACAAGTATCCCTGCATATTGAATGCAATTCANAGTTATGGATAACAAAACGTCGGTATTATTTTAGCAATAGGTGATACAAGTATCCCTGCATATTGAATGCAATTCATTTAAATACGAGAAACTCAATATTTGGTATACAATAATTTGATATTCGTTATGATTAACTCTTAATATTATATTTGTGACATTGGCAGCATAATCAACCTGTCGCATTTATCCACTGCATTGAACACGACGATAACATCCATAACGATACATCGATATTTTGAAAAATNGTCAACCTGTCGCATTTATCCACTGCATTGAACACGACGATAACATCCATAACGATACATCGATATTTTGAAAAATCGCACATCGACTGATATTTCACTTTTAGTATGTGTACTTATCGATGCATCAGAAGTTAGAACATCCCTTAACACGAGTGCGTGACGCCGTGGGACGCAGGCAATTGCGCTGCGACTAGCCGCTTCGTGCGTCACAGATCGTGCGTGACCCTAACCTGTGCGTGCGGCCTTCTGCCTTTGAGACGACTTCCGAGTAAGAATTTTAAAACTCACAAGGTTTCGCTGGGTTGTTAGGGAGCCGCATGCGACGACCTACAGAGGCCTACACGTCTGCCTCCTCTAGCTGAATTTATCGCTTATTATATAGGCCTATGTGTTAGAATGAACGTAATGGAATCCAACGGAATAAACTGCAGATTACACTTTATATGCTCTCCTCCCCCTCACATTTTTTCACATATTTTTCCTTCCTCTTAGCTAAAATGTTCAGATAAGTTTTAAAACGTAGCCAACTTTTAAACGAAAGTACTTAAAGCCATTCTTCAATAATTACTTCATTTTCGAATGCGTCTAATAAAAAAAAAACTTGAAACATTGCAAACGTAGATATATTTCCTCGGGAAAATCTCATATTCCTGGGACTTTTTTTTTCTGACGCTCACATATAAGAGCCGGAGCACTTATTTGGCGGGATATTGTTTGTTATGAAATCTCTAGAATGTACGATGGCGCTAGTGGTCGGCGTCAGCCAAGAGTTGCGGCAGAGAGTCAGAGAAGATGACTGTACAGAACTAACATTTATTTTGTGTTGTGTTCCCTGAAAGTAATAAATTAAGCCTGTATGCCACGATGGAAGATTCCTTGGACAATCCCATGCAAACCTGAATGGCCGCTTGTATGAATGGTTATATGGAAGATTCGGCCATCTACTCGCCGTTTTCGTGGACGTTTTCGTAATTGGTCGTGTGCAATATTCGATGGAAGGTTTCCTACGAGGTTGACATATTAGCCAATCAAAGAGAGGGTGGTAGAGTAATTGTGTTTATTTTGTTGTGAGAAAGAGCTATAAAACTATTAAACACGAATAAATAGTAAATAAAAAACATGAAAAGGTTTACTGTTTCTAAAATAGCATTGTGTGAAAATTATGATAAACATTTGAGCTTGCACGAAAAATTGTCTCGTGACATAAATCTTTACTGTTCCATAGTACATTTACATTCCTTATCCTCCGGCTTCAACGATAATTCAAGTCACTGAATTAAAAGTGAAATAAATTTTTACGTATTTTGAGAATGGAAGTAAATGTATCAAAACGCTAAACATTACAACGGACTTGACGAAATAAACATTGGTCATGTTTACGATTTTCGCAGTNGTAAATGTATCAAAACGCTAAACATTACAACGGACTTGACGAAATAAACATTGGTCATGTTTACGATTTTCGCAGTGTTTTTCTGAAGCGACTATACGGAAGAAAATGTGGGCAGATGTATTAATATTTTTACGTAAGCATATACCCGAACTTTTTTTGGGATACTGTGAGATATGAACGTTGTTAATGCAAAAGGAATTTTTTAATTCAACTGTTCACACACACGCACGCGGATCATGCAGTGACATAAACTCATTCCCATATTTCATTGCNAATTTTTTAATTCAACTGTTCACACACACGCACGCGGATCATGCAGTGACATAAACTCATTCCCATATTTCATTGCGTTATGAGTTTGGCATACTTTCGTTTCTTTCCCATTACATGAGCTGCCAGGCTGTCTGAAATGTCATATGAAATATCGTCACGAATGATCTAATGTTTTGGGCCGCCAACCTTGCTTATGGGGTAGAGTTGGATACCATATTAGCATTTTTTGCCATTACTTATTTTTGAGAATTATTTTTTCGAAAATATGACTTAGAAAGTGCACAGAGCATCATTTAATTATATTTTGGAGGCGATCATCTTTTGACCTTTTGTTTCTCAGAAGGTACTCTTCCGTTTCTCTGCAGTTAACCTTCCGTTTTTTTAGAAGGTAATCGGTAATTAAATAATTCTTAAATAAAAACCAATCAGAATACTTTATTGGTATTACAGTTATTTAATTATCTAAGTGATATACTACACTGTGTTAAAGGAGATACTTCAGTTATGAATGCAGAATAATTGTAATAGTGTGGGTCAAAAACAGGAAACACCCATTGATTTCTATCTCTCCTCCTTAACACAGATGTGTATTGTTTTTAGAGAATAAATAGTTTAAAGTGTAATCGTGCAAATAAAATGAGTGGTCGTAAAAAAAAATATTTCAACAAAACATGGGGCACAGAGAACATAACTACTTTTAGGAAAAGTAAATTATAATTTTGTAAATAAGCCACAAAGTTAACACACAAGGATGCCCTACTTTCACAAATATTTCAAATTGTTACATATTGTTCGTAAATTGTTATCATTATCCATTTGTAGGCTAGGAGACGACATACATTCCAGAATTCATTAAATAGGTTTGACACAGTGAAGAAAGACATTTACAGATCATTTCTGTTCTTGGTAACAACTGTACACTATGAACAGAGACATTATTTGATTTGACTGCGTTTAAACACACCAGCGCACTTTAATTTAGCGTAAGCTACGAAGTATAAAGTAAAGCTGGATTTACAATAAAAAATTTAAGCGTAAAATTATGCGTTAAAAAGATTGCAGAATAAACGCAGTGTGTTATCTCATTTATTGGTTTCCAATGGAACTTAGCAGGTCGTGTGCGTTTTTGGGATTTACTTAAGCATTGACAGAAATAATTATATTTTATATCTTATGTGAAATTTGTGATGCAACGATCACTCANTGGGATTTACTTAAGCATTGACAGAAATAATTATATTTTATATCTTATGTGAAATTTGTGATGCAACGATCACTCAGAACACAGCAGACGTTGTTGTGGGCGGGAAACGGTTATTTACAGCAATGTAAGTATGAACAACATTAGAACGTCGTGTGTGTGCACATGTTAATGATTATATTTGTTCACAAAAATAAGCTTCTCCGAAAGAAAAGGTTGGCTTCGAAGTATGATCTGCTTAAATGTCGTTGTGATACATAGAGTTAGGTTAGGAACAAAGGTTAACAAAAAAGGATTGCCGCCTGTTTCTATTGGCTAGAATTAAGAATTAAAANGGTTAACAAAAAAGGATTGCCGCCTGTTTCTATTGGCTAGAATTAAGAATTAAAACAATATTAGAAACTGTAAATACAGAAGACGTGTTTTCGTGTGACAGATAAGCGCTTACTCCATAATTCTTAATGCATACTTTTTTGTTGTAAATTGAGCTTATTTATTAGCTATTGGCACCGAGTTATTGCATTCAACCGATGTTTAGTGTAGAAATATTTATATTTTGTAACGTGGTCTGAAGTAGAATATTGCGACTCTCTTTGTCATGTCTAGTTTTTTTATGCGTTCGTAAAGTGTTAAAATTGCTGATACTAACTTCAGTGTCAACGTTTTTCGCACTGTTATGAGTTCGCGGTTTCAGTGTAGACTATAAAATGGTGTGCTGTGTTACACTCATGTAACTGTAAACACACATAGCTACCAGCTTTTCAGACAATAGCCACTAATTCACATCATTATTTTATACATGGATCTTACATAGACGACAATTGTATTGTCGCTTTGAAAAAGCATCTGCTAGAGTTGAGCCTTATGTGATACGTGACCATCAATGTGCTTTTCCCGCAGTGTGCATAAGGTTCTCTGTTTAGTGAGATGCACACTCGTACGACGTACATGTCTCAGGAAATGACATTCGCACGTACACAGGGAAACGAATGTGTGTAGGTCTCGTGCCCTTACAGCCCATTAGGATATTATTATGAAAAACTATTTATATGCAGTTCATAATTGTTATTCTTAATATTTATATTTCTTAAGAGTGGCGTGGAGGAATTAACTTTCGAAAAAATGGAACTGAGAAAAGTTCTTAACAATATATACTCTTTAACCTTTAATGATCTAGAAGAGCCGGGATAAGCATAACCAGTTTTCGTTGTGATTTGTTATCAACCGGGCGTGGCAATGAATTTATAATAAATATGCAGGGCAGTGAGAACATTGCCAATTTTTTTACAAGGCAACGCATGGATGAGTGTAAGAGTTATACCAACATTAGAAAATTAATTTTTATTCTTACCATTATTAGTGTTAAAATGAAATTCACCTCTAGTTTTTATTAGAACTGGGTTCGATTCCCCGGCGGAGTCGCTCCCGGATTTTCGCACGCGGGAATCGTCCCGGTCGGATGAGTTTTCTCGGGGATATCCCGGTTTCCAAGCCCTTATGTTCCGGCGCTGCTCCACGCCCGACTCGCTTCGCCCTCGTCAGCTCTCGGGACCCCGGTTTGAAGAGCCGCCCACGCCTTGCATTTCTCACGTCTCGGTCTCTCGGCGCGGCGCGGTTCGCGGACAGCTGTTCCCGAAACCAGGGTCGGAACCTCCCAGACGCGCGTGAACAATTGCAACGCAGCGTCCGGCTGGAGTGGCTACGCGAACTGCAGTCTCGAGTGGATCGCAGTCCGCCGCGGCAGGGATGCGGCACCGCTAATGGCTCGAGTGTCGGCGGTGTAGTTGGATCGACGTCAGGCGAGCGCGCAGCTAAGTGCGGATCATTGCTTCACATTAAGGTGCCCGTCTACCTGGCGCTTGAACTGCGTTGCAGACTGTTCCAAATACACGTTTTTCAACGAAACTATTTAGCGTGCGTCCAACGTGCTGATCTACGAAAAGAACACACACTTCAGACGAGAGCTGTTAAGTACTTTCAAAATATCACGTACGTTAGAAACATCAACTCAGAGTACTCCAAAACCGCTAAAAACGGACTTTCCGAGGCGCTGTAGCTCAAAATGCACGCATCATATACATGCAAAACTACTATAGGGGCCTGCACTGAACCTTCCTAAAGACTTCCCACTAATAAAATAATATGGTCACCGCTGAAAGTCCCATAGGTACACGCAGCACGACGAGAACACTGCACGCCAGTTCAGAGCTTTGCGCTTAGCGGCGATGGCGTACTTGATGCGCGTGGCAGTGTCGCCCTTATCGCTCCCGCGCTTCTCGGCCCAAACGTGGGAAAAATTTCCAGGTAGACGGGGGCCTTAAGAGCGGGAGGACACGTGCGCGCTGCGAGAACCGTCTTAAACACACCTTAGATGTAAGCCACCCTGCTCTAACTCTGATTGTTAACATTATTTAAAGCCGCCGTCTACCTGCGTGTTATTTCCACGTTCGATGGTGGCAAGGGAGCCATAAAGGCTACACTTACACGTGAATCTAGTGCCCCGTCGCCGCTATGCGCTAAGCTTTGAACCGGCGTGCAGTTTGTTTTGGCGAGTTGCGTGTATCTTCGGGACATCAAGCGGTGAACGTGTATTATTAGTGATGATGTCTATAGCAGAGTTCAATACAGGTGCCTGTCGTAGTTTCGCTCGTGTACGGGTAGTAAGTTTTAAAATACAGCAGTCTGGAAAGAAGCTGTTGTAACGATTTTGGATCGCTTCAAAATAACATTGATAGCATGCGTAATATCTTGAAAGTGCCACTCTGTCCTCGTCTGGGACAAGTCTTAAGTCTTTAGGTAAACATATCGGGGGCAAGGTTTATAGTTTCGTCAAAAATAATTGTATTTCAAACATCCTGGAGCGCAGTTCAAGCGCTAGGTAGGCAACCGCCTTGTTTCTAAATATTTTTTAACCTAATGTTTTTTATTACTCTGAACCCTTTTCGATTTCCGTTGGGGTCATTCCAACTTTCACATGTGGCCATATTGGCCGTCGGCCGGCGGGTTTTATCCGGGGGCTACTGTTTATCTTGTTAATGGTTTCCGCTGCTGCGCTGATTCATCTTCGCCAACTCATTTGACCTTAATCGGCGCTGAAGACCTCTGTTATTAAGTTCAACTATATATATATATATATATATATATATATACACGTATATACATAAATTTCTCTGTCCCTGTCTCTCTATCTTTGTCGTATTCACTTAATTATAGTGTGAACTTTATTTTGAGGTTGTAAAAATGCGAATGAGTACTAATATTTGTAATTATATGTAAGATTTTGGTGACATAAATGAACATATGTTCAGTTGTTATGCCTACTGCCGGAGAAGATAAAATTTGAAAAATATTTTTCGGCATTTTGGAAATTGTACTTCTCAATGACTTAAATTAGTAACAATTGAAATAATTTAAAATTATGCTGAAACCGATCTTTAACGAATGTCGAAACATTCATCTTTCCGATTGTTCTTATAACATCAGATCGATCAGTGACATGACATTAGGCCTACGTCACCGTGTCACAAATGTCAGAATATTATTTTTGAACTGATTTATTTTTTGAAGTAACGCGCCAGTTTTCGTGAAAACTGTTCAACAGTAAGAACACTGCAGTTGGCTGTATGTAGAGAAAATTTCTTGTCCATGGCTTGTTGGTGGAACGGATGTTTAGGTTCATCACTGTGGCAAGACTGGGACTTAACACATTCTATCTCGTAGGTTCGAACATTTTTGACAAATTAAGCGTCGTAAAACTGTACCAGTAGTTCCCGGTTAGCTAAAAACTTTTAAACAAACATTTATCGAAAACAATTTATGGCCTGCGGAAGCATATAGGTTTGTGTGGATTATTACTGGAATCTGATGCAACGTTGACAACAAATAATTAAATTTTTTTTTCCATATTTCGATGCTATTCAAAAGTTTAATGTTCAGAATTGTTAGGCATTCAGTTTATCACTTTTTATTGCGAAAGGAGTAATAACTGACGTAGTAGGACCATATTTACGTTCCGAGCAAGTTCATAGCGTCACTTGATGTAGTTACCAATCAGTACAACTGCATTTAATGAAAGGATACGAAAAGAGCAAAATAAAGGAATTAGGTAGGGCTTTCGAAACCTTCGTAGTGTTGAAAAACTGCCAAGTAAAATAATTTCTGTAAAATTATAATTTATCGTTTATGTGAGTCTCATTAAATAAATTTTCCAGAAAGATGAGTATTTTCTATGGAAAGATCAAAATGTTTCGATTGGGGCTGCCAATGTGTGTGTGTATCTACCATATTAAATAAATAAAAAAATACGTAGTCATAATTGTTAAAAATCGCTTGCTTAGAGAGATTGCCTGTACAGTGTATCTGAAGGAAAGAAGAATAATGCAAAGTGTTATCTATAGTTCAGTATTTTGGCATCTCTCGCGTGTAATAATATTCCACTGTTGATGGTCTATTTTGAGAGAAATTCAGTTAGAACGAGGGAATGTTAAAGCTCTTCTTCACAACCTGGCGTGAAGTTGTGGAGTTTGAAAAGGTTTACCAGGAAGTTGCTTTGAGCTCACTGCATCACGAAGTGGCAACCTTCAACGTCAAAGCTAAGGTTCTTCATCGCACGGAAAGGATAAAGACAATAAGACCTCCTTCCTGATTACAATAGAGTCCGAAACATTGGGTAAACCTACTCGGCACTCAAACATTTCTGAGCGATGTCACACA
>NQII01002708.1:26857-100206 GCA_002778355.1 Clitarchus hookeri | reverse complement strand
AGTCTACAATATGGCAGAACGTCGTTCACCAACCAACTCCTGGAGACAAACTTGTCATTCAGCATGCCATAGCCAATCAGACTGAAGGCCCATTCGTTTCCTCAGCTTTGCGCGACCAATGAGCGACTGAGTTAGTTTTCATCAATTGGTACCGCCACGCCGTTTCGATTCTGTAGAATTTACTTTTATATAGTCTGTGGTGATGACGGTCCGCGGTCGTGTAGTGGTTACACTACTCGTATCTCACGTAAGCGAACCCGGGTTCCATTCGCACGTGGGAATTTTGTTGGACGATGCCGCTGGTGGGCGGGTTTTCTCGGAGATCTCCCGTTTCACCCGCCCTTGCATCCCGGCGCCGCTCCATATCCATACCCACCTCACTTCACGCTACGGGCTGAGCCGACGCTCATCTCCACATACGCACGGAGCGAGGTGGCGCGATGGCAAAACACTAGACGCCCATCCGGGAGGACACGGGCTCTATTCCCGCTCCACTCGTCCTGGTTTCGGTTTTATATTGTTTTCCGAAAGCACTCCATGCGATTGCTGCGGTGGTGCCTTACTACATGTAAGATTTATTAAACTCGCGTTGGGAATCTTGGTATTTTTAGTTTGGTAATAAGAAATTTTCGCTGCCAGGATGCACTGGTGTCGCATCTGTAACGGATTTTTTTCGTTCTGCGTGTAAATAGATGAGATAGTTGCTATTTTCATAAAATATATATAACTAGCTTACCCGGCCACGCGTTGCTGTGGCATAAAAGATTTCAGTTCTCTTAATTTCTGTGAAATTAATTGAAAGAAATGTAGGTATTTTCCAAATCTTTATTATATTGAAGTACTTGTTTGCGTACAATGTTTTTAGTTTTACCATCTTCCACGCGTATGAATAAGTGGTATGGTTCAAACAACTGAAATGTTCAAACAGACAGCTGTCGACAAAGGCGCTTTCTGAAGCGAAAGCATTGTAAAAATGAGCTTTTTGCAGATTTTAGTACCTTTGCAGGTAATACAGATACAAAAGAAAGGTGTACAAACACTCGTGGGAACTAAGGGAAGGTTTGTAAAAAAAGAGGATGAAAATTGGTTGATTTTTTCGGGAGTTATACACGTCCGAACAAACGGACACAACATTTATATGTATATATAGATTGTGTAAAATCTTCACTGGGCGCACGCCGGACAATGTGCCCGCTAAGATATGTGCAGGTAGGGACAGTGATATTTTGCGAAGGTTTATTCCGTAAGTGCTTACATGACCGTGTACAGCCGCACGAGTGTCGCACCTCTGGTTGCGCGGCGCCGAAGACCAGCTCAGCCGAGGCAGGCGCAGGTCATGCGCGATCGTTGACACGCACGCACGACGGCAGCAGTGCGTCTGCGTCCAACCATCAAGCAGTTTACGATCAACATGGCCGCGGAATCGGGGACTGCAGTCGTAAAACGGCATCGCACCACGCGAAGGAGTTAGCGGACATCCCGAGGAAACTGACGTCATGATTGAGCACAAAAATAAAATAAACGACAAATTGGAGATGATTTTTCACTGGAACTGACGCCCATGTTTAAGATTAATTTATTTAAATCGTGTTATCTTTTAAATGTTCGTATTATGCAATAAATTGCTAATCAAGTTTTTATAAGTGTTCAACTAATCATAGCCTAACATTGCGGTACTTATTTGATAATTTATGCCAGGCAATCCCAAAGTGTTCTCGGGGGATAGAGGAAAGGATAGTGAGCTCCATTACCACTGGCATTTCAATAATTTCTCATAGATTTTGAATCAAACAATTACAATTCACTGTTTCTTTTTTTTTCCCCTTCAATACACGATGTGTCACATCTGTATGTTTTCTTTGGCAGACGGGGTAATCGGCATTTTTAATTTTGAACGCACACTTTTTATCCACTATTATTTCAGCCTTTTATTATTTTGTAGTTTTCGTTAAATTGAGAACGGAGTAACATATACCTCCTACACTAACCCTGGGCGAGCCATCATTTTCTCAAGGCACACACGTTCGTGTTATTCCACTCAGATTATTTTTTCACCTACCTGCCGTAATATCGTGTGTTGTGGTGGAGATCCGAGGTAGAGAGAGCCTGAATGCGTCTTACGTCTGTGCCTCGTACGCCTGGGAGGAATAAACGTGCAAGGAAGAGGGCATCTTGTAGGAGAGAAGTTTGGGAGCAATGGCAACGGTAGGGCTATGACACCCCCACTACTGTAGGGTAGAATACACAAACGTACAGCCCAAACCCTCTCGACAGACAGGAACGCGACCAGTCAGCAGTCAGCTATGTAATAAAAAGGAGGGTACAATGAGTTTAAATGTAATATCATGAAATAGTAATAGATTGAGGAGGCGGGGTTGTGGGGATGGACACTTCCTATCTTTTCCTTTTGCTTGAATATCAGACTCGCTTAACCATAGTCACCTTAGTGGCGTACCATTCAGCTTATGAAAAGAATTGGTTAAGACTATTATGGCCACTTCCGTTGGTGGGGTCGATGTAGAGTAACCTTCAGACATTGGGGTTCAGGGTTCGATTCATGGGTAACTCACAACGTCTTAATTTTCTGATTTGAAAATAAATATTTAAAACACTACAGGTAAATTAGAAAACAAATACAACACGTTGCTGTGAAATATATAAAACTAACGTATTTAAACAAGAACTATAAACATGGAAATACAAAATTAAATTAGTGTTGGTATATAACGACGTGGTTTAATAGTACAATCCACCTGTAGCAAAAATAAGATATTGGTAAATAGTTTCCAGAGATTCGTTTGTAGAAGAAACATTCCTGTGGTATGGCAGTGGCAGACGTTGTCTTTGGGCCACTCCCGTTGTCCATCACTGCAGTCAGCTGCTTGTCGACCTATCAGATCGCTTGACCTCATCCACGCCGACCTCACCTCAAAGACGGCTCAGATGCCGCGGTGGTGTAGTGGTCAGACAACCCACCTCCCACCAAGGCGAACCGGGCACGATTCCCGGCGGGGTCGCTCCCGGATTTTCGCATGTTGGAATCACGCCAGACAATGCCGCTGGTAGGCAGGTTTTCTCGGGGATCTCCCGTTTACTCCGTCCTTGCATTCCGGCGCTGCACCATACTCACCTCACTTGACGCTCATCGGCCCTGAAGACCTGGATGTCAAGAGCCGCCCAAATCTCTCCTCGCTCCGCCACTCGGAGACGGAGCAACGCTATGATTACAGGGTGAAAGGTGAAGCGGGTCAGCTGGTGGGCAGGGCACTTCGCCCAGCCGTCCGTCACCATTACCAAGTTGTTGTTAGTCCGCGAGGTCACAGCACGCATCTGGGGGCGAAGGTCAAGGACGTGCCGAGTACCCCTAACAAAGGCCGGTCGATCGCTAAGGCATCGGAAAACGAAATTACCTGTGGGAACTCCTGCAAGCTGAGAGAGTGTGTGTGTCGTTACATTTGCTAATGTATTTTATTATGACAAACTCGTGCGTTTAACCCTTTTTACTTCTAACCAGTTCATTAACAACATGACTGCTGCGACTGTAGAGAAAGTGACAAAAAAAGTAGAAGTGCTGAATTAAATAAACATATTCTCTAAACAAATTACGAGAAACTTTGGAATGAACAATAAGCTGGTGAACAGCAAATTAAAAACTATAAATCTTTATAATAATAAAGTAATTTACTAAAGTGTTTTAATGTGATGTCACCATATATTCAATACGGACTTATATAAACATTTGAAGCGTTTAAGTAAATTATTTGGGGGCACATTAATGACTACTCGGTTCATGTTCTGATGTCATGACGCCGTAGCAGGCAATTAAAATGATGTTTCGTAGAATGAACTCACATTCTTGCTGATGCTGCATCGTCCGTAAAGTTACTTTTTTTTCTTATTGGTATGAAACTGACGGCGTAAAACAATGTAGTGACATGTATGTACCAGGTGATATCCTCCTTCGTATAACAGAAAAGCCAGAACCTTCATTCCGGAGATGAGAGATTTGATCTCGGCTGACTGCAGGGGGTTGGTTGGTTTTTTCCAAATTTGTTTCTGTCCCCATTCCAAGCTTGTGAAATTTACTTGGCCGAGCCTTCACGTTTCATAGTAAACCCCGGTACATAAAAATTAAAATTAAGNTCCAAGCTTGTGAAATTTACTTGGCCGAGCCTTCACGTTTCATAGTAAACCCCGGTACATAAAAATTAAAATTAAGGTCATCGTTATCCTTATTACAGTGCAACGGCATAAGTGGTCTTGTTGGCTCTATACGGTATTTGTCTGTAGCTGAATTCTCTTGCACTTCCAATATGAGGAAATTAGAAATGAAATTATCAAAAAAGTGTAACCACAAAACACAAAAATTGCTGACTAAACACTGCAGTAACAGTTGTAACGAGTGTCAACGGAAATGTTTTAAGCACCGCGTCGCTTGACTCCTCTCTCTCTCTCTTCAAAAGGAAATGTCGAAACTACATTCGAAATCCGAATCAAGAATTTCAATCAGTTGAATTATTTTACTCAATATTCAGTTATTGAGCTGTTATCTGCTGCCGAATCAGTGAAATAAGCTGAGGGTTTTCTGCTAGGTCTGTGTGATTCACTGTGAATCAGCAGAAATGACAGTTTAATCAATAGGTACCTGCGACTAAAAAGGATCATTAGAATTCCACTGATTCAATTGGAGCAGTTTCAACAAGCCTGCAGTGGAATTAGCTGATGTGGAGAAGTTTCAACTGTTTCGATTTTAAGAGTATAAAAACCCATCATGAAGCAGCAGGTATAGTCCATTCACGGTTACTTCGCACTTTCCTGAAGCCCTGCTAAAGTTCTACTTCCAGGATATTCCTCCGCCCCATGCAAACAAAGCTTGCAACATTACACCAGAGTATTAACGTACAACATTCGTGCGCATTCAGTGTAATGCCATTTTGTAAAATTTCTATTTCTTACTAAGCATTACCAACACACCTTTTTTTTTTTTCCTATCTTTTTCCATTATTGTTATAAATGAAATATTGTAATTTATGTATGTATAGTTATAAATAAATACATAAGTAAAAGTTCAATTAAACCAAATATAAGGTACTTAATAACAACAGAAGTATAAAACGATTGTGATAAATGACACATTTAGAAAGCAACCAAACATATCTAAATGGGTGTTTTTTTTTTCAAATGTTTGCTTTGAAAAGTGTGAAGAAACCGCGACCAGACATAGGAGTGTGTACGCAGGAGCACTTGTCTTGTCTCGCAGCATCGCAAAGGAAGCGTGGGGTTCAGGCAAGAGTTTTGAAAGGGGGGTTGGGGGGATGATGAAGCGACAAGTGCTGGGGTATCGCAACACCACATGTCGGCCTCCCTCGCAGCTGCAGGGGGGATGGGACCTCGGGGCCCCGCCGAGTGACGAGAACCTTGCCCCGGCCTCCCCCAGCTGGCACGCACATGTCCCGCCATTCCTTCCGGCCGTCGAACCGCTGCTTGTGCTTTCTCCCAGCGCGGTTCCCGCCTTCACCACGCACCCCCAGTTTCGTCTGCGCCACACAGTAACGGGCCGTACTTTGTTATTTACTCATCAACAACTTATAATCTGTTCACGATTAACTGGGCACTCTTCAACCTTTGGAAAATGTCACTGGCATTATCTGCTCGCGTTCCAGCCTGCGCACTGGTTGACTTGCGCCCGGTCAAGTCGGTAATGATGGAAGGAAAGTAGTTCCGTGTATTCACGTTGAATTAAAAGTTGTTTATGAGAGATTTGGGAGGCTCGTAATAACGAGGTCTTGAGACCCGATGGGGGTGAAATGAGGTGAGAATGGTGCAGCGCCGAAATGCAAGGTTGGGGGAAACGGGATATCCCTGAGAAAACCCGCCTATCAGCGGCATCGTCCGGTATGAAGGGATCAATGAAGGTAGGATAATTTGATTGTGATTATGATAAGAGACGTAGCAAAAAACCTCAGGGGCAAAATATAATGGATTTCAAAATGAATATTAAAATATGGCCTGTGCCCTGGCCGATCCCATTCTCAAAATTTTCAATCTCAAAAACAAGTCATGGCGATGTACGCACGAATTTAATATGGCGGGGACGGCTTCACTTTAACCCGTTCAATCCCGAATTAATTTACGAGCTCAAGTGTTGCAAGTGTTATACTTTGTGATGCGCACTTTACCTGTGACGAGCGTACTTCTCGCAAGCAGCGAACAACGTGCTGCGTGTTCGCTGTCGTCACCACACTGGAGAAAAAAAAAGAAGAATAAGAAAACAAGAAGAAGGAAAAATAGAAGAAGAAAACCCGTTTAATGGTAGCTACAAAATATTTGGTGAATATTGACCTCACGAAAATATTTTGTGGTGAACGCAAACATTTTTGCTGTCTCTACTAAACATTTGTGCCGACTCTAGTACACTCTTGTGGTGACCACAAAATGTGTTTTGCTGCATCTACTACATTTTTGTAGTGACTACAAAATATTTTGTGCCCACTAAAGAATATTTTGGTGGGGTCAACATTCACAAAATATTTTGTGGCTACAGCAAAACTGTTTTTTTTTTCTTCTTCTGTGCATTAACCATTCACACATGAGAGGTGCAAAAACTTCAATAAATCAGTTTACTCGGAAAGAAGACGCTCAAAATACCAGCCACTGATCCCTCGTTGTGTACAATGCCGACCATAAATGTACCTCATGTAGGTCTACAGCATGTCCTCGATCATGAGCATAGGGACTGAACGGGGATAAAGAGTTTTAACGGCACTGCCTGCCAAGCCGGCAACCGCGAACTCCAAATGGGGAATCAATGTTAAACGGAATTCTTTCTCATTGCGTTCATTTTAAAGATAACTATTTAAAAAAAAAACATTTTTACACGACTTTCTCAGAGAATTGTGTCACATAAAATTATTTTTGATGAAAAATTATTTATTCAGCTTTTTTTTTGTTACATGTAAATTNTTAAAAAAAAAACATTTTTACACGACTTTTTCAGAGAATTGTGTCACATAAAATTATTTTTGATGAAAAATTATTTATTCAGCTTTTTTTTTGTTACATGTAAATTTCAATATTACGTTTTATAAAAAAAAGTATTAAACAAATTAATCGGCAAAATACGTAGAATACTTTTTGTTTGAAACAGTTATCTTTAAAATAGACGCAATGAGAAGGAATGTCGTTTAACATTGATTCCCCATTTGAAGTTTGCGGCTGCCGGCTTGGCAGGCAGTGCCGTTAAGATGGCCGTCTGCCTAAANATTGAGAAGGAATGTCGTGTAACATTGATTCCCCATTTGAAGTTTGCGGCTGCCGGCTTGGCAGGCAGTGCCGTTAAGATGGCCGTCTGCCTAAACGGCGTGCAGAACGTCGGCAGAAAACGTCTTATTACAGAACTGCTCAACGTACTTATGTGATGTCTGCTTGGGAATAGCATTTAAGGTGCGTTGTACGTGTGTATGCCAATTTAAAGTTCTTCATTTGTCTCCAAAGCAAATTTTTTTCGCTAGTGAAAGTGGCTAGTTCGTATGTCTTCGCGGTCATTTTTAAGTGTGATTGTCCTGGTGCAGAATATTATAAAAGGTATAGACAAGTGCAGCCCACTTCTAGCTTTAGTATTAAGGCATAAAATTACCTATTTGGTCACTGCTCAAGGAATCACAGAGGCGCGTTATCAACGGGAAGACGGAGCGCCATTTTTGTAATTGGTGCCTTGAGGCTACGATGAGGCGTGATGCGTATGCCTGGTTCGCCCTTAGCGCTTCCGTGCTTCTGAGCCTCGGGCGTGAAAAATATCTCCAGTTAGGCGACCACCTTATGGCTCCCGCCTACCTAGAGCCGAGAAGCGCGGGAGCTATAAGGACGACACTGCCACGCTCTTCAAGTGCGCCATCGCCGCTAAGCGCAAGGCTCTCAACTGGCTGGTGTGCAGTGTTCTCGCCATACTGCGTATATCTATGGAACTTTCAGAGGCGACTCTATTATTTTATTGTTGGAGAGTCTGTAGGAAGGTTCAGTGAAGGGCCCTTGAGTAGTTCTGTATGTATCTGATGCGTATATTTTTTAATACATCGCTTTGAAAAAATTGTTTTTAACCATTTTTTGTGTACTATGAAACGGCATTTCTAATGTGCGTGGCGTCTTGAAAGCAATGTACGGCACTCGTCTCGTCTTTTCGTAGATCAGCACATTGGGCGCACGTTTTATAGTTCCGTGGGAAAAAAAAAGGGTGTGTTTCAAACAAACTGCATTGCCGTTCAAGCGCTATGAAAAAGGGGTTGGGGGGAGGGGCCTTAGGACGATGAGAATAACAGTATGATAGAATGAAGATATTTGGACGGCTCGTACAATCGAGGTCTTAAATGTCGATAAGGGTGACGTGAGGTGAGCATGGAGCAGCGCCGGAATTAAAAGGCAAGGGAACGGGAGATCCCCGAGAAAACCGGCCGACCGGTGGCATCGTCCGGCACGATTCCCACGTGCGAAAATCCGGGGAGCGACCCCACCGGGAGAACCGAACCCGGTTCACCTAGGTGGGAGGCGAGTAGTCTTACCACTACACCACCACGGCCCCGGGAGGATAAGAAAACGGGATTTCCGCAAGGGTGGATATTGGCTGGAACTGACGCGAACGCAGAGGCCGCGAGTGTAGGGCGAAGGGGGAAGAGTGGCAGGTGGCTGTCAGCGACGGAAATTTTCTCTTCGCCGAATATCGGGCGGGCGTTGATGCGAAACACTTCTTCCTGTCCCCGGGAAACTACCATCTCTCCTGACGTGACATCTTGATTCTCAATCCTGATGCGGAAAAAAAAAATGTATATATCTACGTTCTTGATTTCTGTGACGGAACGCATCCCCACCTCCCCAAGACCTTATAGACTGCTCACGGTAAAGTGAGCACTTTTCAGGCCCTAGCTACTTTTTTCTCGTAGCCATTTTTTATCCTTTAACCGCCTTTTTAAAATAAATATTGCCATGTAAGTAACAAAAACAATGTGTATATTCACCGCACTCGAAAGTTAACACCTAAGGTTAAAATAAAATATATTTATAGCCTAATATTCCAAATAAGATGGCTTTCAAATGTGCTCACTTTACCGTGAACAGCATATATCAGAAAGTTCATACCAACCATGACGTAACAAATTTGTTGGTGTGAGTTCCGTGAATTAAATTGGAGAGCCTATACTTCCCATTCCCATTTATACTCGAGCCACATTTTCTTATTGATGGCTGCAGAGTGAAAAATGCGTGTACTTGTTACAAAAATTTATTTGCAAACTAGCTGCCAAAGATATTTCTGTATATCTACAGCTTAAATTAATATTGTATATTTTCAACAAATTATTCTAGAAAGCATACAAAAGTCTTTTTGTAACGTAGAGTTCATAATAAGCTGGAATACTACAGATTCTACATTACTTTCAAACATTCCGCACTAAGGTTTTTGTGTAATTCATTCTAATTTATTTGCACTGCTAGAAAAATATCTCTGTCAACCAGTTTCCGAAGAATTCCTTGTACAAAAACGAAAATAACTTCCAATGTACTACTATTGTGGGAGGAATTTTTTTATTCAACTTGCTTGCACGTGTTCGGGCTGTTATTTCTTCCCGTTTACTACTGGCTAAAAGTTGAACGAGATATCTTTCAATCTTCTCTGGTCCAATAAAATACAAGAACACGAGAGAATAGTGCTTGAAGTCTAGCTTGCCACTGAAAATAATCTGCGAAATAAAGTTCCTCTAATCACGGCCCATATAGCACGAAAGGCGTCCCCCGCGTTTAACGGACGACATGTCTTCTCTCACTTACTGCGGTAGTTGTTTCTAGGTTATTGTTGTCTCGACTTTGGTGAGTTTACGTAGTGTTCGGTTTCCGCAGTTGGCCAACTTCAAAAACCATAACGAAGTAGTCACTCTCGACGGTGTGCTTAACTCCATCTTATTTGAAGGATATAATGACACACAGAATAAAAAATAAAGCCGAGGCATTCGCGAAATATGTCATTGTGGTTATTGTAAATTTTCATGGAGAAATCTGTGACATTTATGTGCTCAGTAAAAATTTTCACATGAAATATTCAAATGATATTAACTGAATTGTATAAATGCTTTATGCATGACTACAGAAAATGTTAAATATAGTGGTAGGTCAGTGATGAAGTTTCAAAGCTAATATGGTTGAATTAACGCGCGCTGTGAGAGCATTCTGTCTTGGTGACCTCTATCTATATGTACACTCTGTGTAGTCTTTAAGTTGGTGCCCTTTCGTGTTGCATGTTTTCCTATTTAGTTTTAGCTGCATTATTGGAAGGAACTAGACAATGCCTGTATATCAAAGGCGTAAAAACGTTTCAACTGAGTTGGCGAAGGAATGCTCGTAATTAACCGTGCAGGCGAAGGAGGATTTTTTTTCGACACGAGGCAAGGAAGTGTTTTTGTGTTAACATTAGTGTGCCTACTGCAGTTTAACAAGCCTTGGACTGTAGCGAATCTGGTGTCGAAGACGAACATTGCCGAAGGTTTACGTGACAGTTTGATATGTTAAAGTCCAAAAATGATTGTTTCTGTTGCAGTTAATGCATTCGAGTCTTTTTACCTTTGAGTGAATGACCTAAACAAAACTACGCAGTCTATCTTTAATAAAAGGTAATGCAATGTAAGGGGCTTATTAACGTTCCCCCTGTGTTTTGCCTGAAGGCTTATCAGGGGCGGCTTACAAATTAACTTATGACATAACTTAAACCAACACCCGTGCCTTGCCTGGAATTCAAACCTGTACGCACCGCAGGCCAGAGGCGAACCAACCGACTGCGCCACTGGAAGTCGGCCTTATCTCTAAAAGACTTACTCATTTTAAGGCCCCTGAACTATATGTACTTAATGTATACTTTTGCTCGAAAGACTGGTATATACGTTTACATACTTAGTTAGTCTACAAACACTTGGCATAAATAATTATTTGATAGTTTTATAATGCTCCTTTATACACGATCACTGACATTTACAAGTGCAGATGTGGTGATATAACGGCCAAATCCAGTAAATTAAATTCCGGATAGTTTTTAATCACCGCTTTATCGTAGAAGAACCCGAGATATTTTTTTCAAGAGTGCTCTCAGACCACTCGCCATGATGAAAGGGAACTGGCGAACACCATAGAACGTGCTCTTGCTCCAGACCTCTTGAAGAAGGATGTGTAAGTCCTGGAGGCTCCTGAAGATGCTAACCCGTACCAAATCCCATCCCGAATTAGGCAACAGCTACCTTTCATGTTGACCAACACGAATCCTCTTTGCTCTGCATTGACAAAGAAATAATCTCTTTGCAGTTAGCCAACGACGGCAGATGAAAGGAAAAGGCATTTAGTTACGTTCGCAATTACACATTTCCTGCTCTCGTTTGTCGCCCACTTTTTTTTCCCCTCCACGCTCATACTTTTATTTGGTTTCATTTATTTCGCCTCTTAATTGCCGAGGGCGCATCTCATCAGCAAGAGCAACACGCGCCTTTAAACGGAAATTGAAATTTATTTCTTTATATTTTTTTTTACCTCTTGCCTAGTTATAAGTCTACCTGTATGCGCACACGAGCCATTTATCTCGGGACTGCAGGTAGAAACGTGCAGGTTACCAACGCCTCAGATTGTGCTCGAGTCCCTCCACTCATTAATTTCCCTTAATCGGGCATTGTCGTGCGCTTTCTTTTATGTGTGTTTTTTTTTTTGCTCGCGAGATAAAAACAAGAGGAAATATGCAGCTCCTGTTTCCGCGTTGTGGCGAACTTTTATTAACTTTTTAGCCCTCCTATCTTCCACAGCTGCAGCCAAATCTCCCGGCCATTTTTTCTTTGCCCCCTGTTCATTACAAACTTTTCCCCCTACTCCTCGGTGACCCCTTTTTTCTTCATCTTCCCCTCTGGGGGGTTTTCCTCCGGCCCCCTCATTAAAAAAAAAAAATACGTAAAACAAAAACACCTTGATAGCGTGTAGGCTGACTCCCCCGCACCACCTTCTTCTAAGTTCTCCGCGCAAAAACAACGTTACTCATTCAATTTTCCCTTTGAATGGAGTTGTGATCTCCCACATACCCCTTTACCACCCCTCTGAACTGACACGGTCCGTGCATTTTGATAAAGGTGAAATTAGCCCTGTGGGCACTACGCCGGTTATTAAAAGCGGCAGTATAACCCTCCCCCTCTTCCCTTTGACATCAGCCCTTAACCACCCTTCCCTGTAATGTAAGCTATATGTGCAGTGGGCCAACCCTAATGACTCGGGGAGGCCTGGCGGATGGCTGGGTGGAACAATTGTGTGGTACCCGATCACGAGTGAGAAAGTCTTCGCATGTCATCTATTCACCCGCTCCGGTGCGTTGTACTTCTCCACCCCTATCTCCCCCCCCCCTTTTTTTTCTNNTTTTTTTTCTCTATATATATTTTACCTAGCTATATTCTTGCGCTCTCGTTTCTCTTATTTTCTACTGTCCGCTTGTCCCGAAGGTGAGAGTCCGAAAACTGTCGCAGAAGGCCGACTGAGTTCTCGACTGTGGGAGGAATGAAGTCGGACGACGTATGGAAAACCTTACAGAAGGGTAAAGAGTCAGAAATGCCGTTGATTTGTGCGAGGACTGTTATTCTATGAGAGACCTGGGTGAAGAGGTGCTATTAACATATTATTCGGGAACCAGGATCAAGAAGCAGAAAAAGGACGTGGTGAGCCATTTCATGTAAATATTCGCACCCTTGGCTGAGAAGAAGGTGAAAAATTGACGTGGCACCGATAAGGAAGTTTTTACGGGATCACGACGAAAACGCGGACGATGATTCGAAGTTTGGGTTTCTCGCGGCACAGCCACGGCGACGGGACTTCGCAGGATTGTAAAGGACCTAGAAGAACTCATAAAACAAGTCGGTGTTCAGAAAAATTATCGAGACATATCTGGTGACAGGGCCCTGTCCTCGGTCCCATCTTCTCACCACCGCCGTGTGATGTCTTAACGATCATATGGCATCATCGGCCTTTTGATTCCAAATTTTGTCTCGTTGATATGCCCCTTCGTCACTTGCTGCACGTATGCGATGGAAGTTCCTGTCTGAGACGACATCCTGGTAAAAAAAATTAACCGGTCCAGTCACCAGACGACCTGCCGTGGCGCAGTAGGTTGGTGCGCCGCCGGTCTGGGGTGCGGGAGGTTCTGGGGGGTTCGAATCCCAGGTAAAGCATGGGTGTTGGTTCAAGCTGGGTCACAAGTTAGTTCGTAAGCCGTCCGCTGATAAGCCGTCAGGC
Organism: Clitarchus hookeri; assembly: GCA_002778355.1. Lineage (NCBI taxonomy): Eukaryota > Metazoa > Arthropoda > Insecta > Phasmatodea > Phasmatidae > Clitarchus > Clitarchus hookeri. The sequence goes on along the minus strand of NQII01002708.1, from coordinate 86,916 downwards.
ATAACACTGGGGGACGTTAATCAGCCCTTTCCAGTCCAACACAGTCCCCACTCCCATGGCAAAGGACGTGATGCACATGGAGTCGTGTACACAGCAAGGGATCGGCGTCCGGAGTTTTGAGTAGTCTTCCTTCCGAGTAATCTAGATTGTGAATGGTCAATGCTGACACCAGCGAACACGCAGGACGTCGTTCACTGGCTGCGAAAAGCACGCTCGACACATGTCTAGCGCCCATAAAAAAATGTCTAACGATTGCAACACTTTGAGCTAGTAAATTAATTCTTGACTGGACGGGTCGAAACCCCACAAGGATTCGCAAGGCCGTTAGAAAGCAGCATGCAACCACCTACAAACGCGTCCAAATATAGGCCCACTCGCTCCAGCTGCTTCCCTCGCGTATTGGGATTTACAACTTGGAAATATTATTACACGGGATGGAAGCCGGTGGATTCATCTGCAGATGCCACTTTGTGTTTTCCGCCTTTCTCCCAGGAAAATTGTACATGACAGCTCTAAGCATACTTTTTTTTTTTTGGCCATTTCCATTTTTGTTTTGTATTTGAATTTGTGTAAACAGAATAATATGAAATTGGGCAACTGCAGATAGGGTCTCGCGTCTAAGTTCCCCAACGTGGCGAAGACGCTCAACCAGTCGTGGGTCCAACCCAACCTTTTACAAATTACGATCCTGTAAACCGCAGTGATAATCAGTGCCACTGCTCTCGGAAAGACTGCTCGAATTCGTTGCTCAAGACTCACTGCAGGAAGTGGATGGCCGCTTGATGAGTAAGCTTGAACGTGTGCACCGGTCTTTGATAACATTCCTCTCACGCTTACCTACCGCTCGTGTGTAATTCGTTTTCAAGCGTACAAGCGTGTTCATGAAATGTACCGCTGCCATTCTTCGCTCTAGCTGTACTGTGAGTGGTGAGTGTTGCCTGCCTTTCAGGCACTGCAGTTATTCGACGTGAACATTATGATTAAACTCATTCCGTTAAAATTTACATGATTGTTAGTAATTGCTCTTATATTGGGCAATTAGTTTAATTAAATTTAACTAAACATCAGAGTGGCAGCCCTTATTTTTCCAGTGAAGTAATTTTAACGACGGGCAGGTGGTTTAGCAGAGGGTGCATATCTTCGTACAGACACAAACCTCCTGTAATATTCAAGCAGAGTGGCTCATATTTCTGCTACGCTTTCAAGATCACATACCTCTATTAGAAGATACATTATACTCTAATTCATATACATTCTTCAGCGCATTTTTATTGTAGATAAGTATATATAATTACAGTTTTTCAGTGTTGCCGTATTTACACGTCCAGACTCTTCCGTGGGAGAGATATAGCCCACAGAGACAGACAGCATAAACTTATATTGCTGTTTATATCACGTAACATCCCTTGAAAAAGCTCACTGTGTGCATTTTTATAAATAGGATAATATTTGTTGAGAAATATGCTGTTACCCCAAGTCTGGTTTGTCATGACGCTTTTACAGTTCGTTTCCTCACAAAGAACGCGTGACAAAATTCGCATTAAAATAAATCTTGTCCCTCGCCTGGTTATTGCAACTTGTTTTTACCGAGCTGTCTCCTCGCTTTATTTATTGAAATGGCCTCGCAAAAAAAAAAAGGTTCCCCGATCGTCCGCGCACTCTCTCGTTCAGTTAAGACCCTTCGCTACCCTCGCGGCACGTGGACAGTACATCAAGCGGCGACGTCAGGCGCGATATACCGTCATTAATGCTCGCAGTTTCCTTTTGTCGCGGGGCGTCAGTGCGTCCCTCATCCCTGCCGTATTTTACTCCCTTTTACTTCCTCGCCTACCCCCCACCGCTGCAGGCGTCGGCATCTTCCCCCATCTCGTCCGCCGCGCAAAACTACCCTGCTTGCTTGTCAACAACTTACAAATCCCTGTCAGCCCATTCAGCGCCCTAGCAACAAGCATTACTGACGTTCCTTGTTAACACCGAAGCGAATATTCTTAAATAGCTCACAGTACATGGCTCTAAAACCGCTATTATCCGTCTTGCAAAAACATTGCGTATTATAAATCACGTAGTCATATCTAACGTGGTTTTATTTGCGAGTTTCCTTTGAGGAAAGTTAACTTCCTCAATGCGTTACTCCNTATATATATACAATTTTTGCAGGATCTAATAAATATATGTGTGTTTTATTGTAACGCCTTTAATGACTAGAAACTAAAATGTCCATTGGAATTTCGCTTTTATGCGTACTCTTAGTGCTGCTGCATATTGCCGCAAAAGAAGCTGCACGTGAAGGGATAGAAATGCTGCGACCTATACATTTAATCAAAAACGTTAGCTATTGTAAACTGCAGTCTAAACTTGAATTATTACTTTCCAACATAAGAAATTTTGCTTCCGCCAGGCTCACGCTATAACCAATCGTTTAGACATATTTCGGCTAGTTTACTGTAAGGCTTACACCTTCGTCGATTCCACAAAGAAGATTCTACATTTATACACATTGTGTTTTAGGCTGTTTGTTATGGTTAAAGACTCATTCAGGGGGTCCTTCAGGGGGTCCGATTAGGGTGGATAAGTACCTGTTTTTTTTTTTTTTTAATTTACATACTTCCCCCTCCCAGAACTTAATTAACAGAATCTGCATTTAAAAACCGAGTGTCGTACGTAAAGCTCAGAGCACGTCGTAGCAGTTCTTTTGAGTAACATATTACTCCTCTCCCGTTTCTCTTGTCTGATCCGTAACCATAATCAGTTTTTCTCATTATTTACAATTTTTCTGTCTCAAGAAAAACCGCACGACTTCAAAAAATTTCTATCTGCTAGTTCTGTGCGCCGTAAAAAAACGTTGATTTAGAACATGAAGTCACTTTGTTGCTCACGATGAGACATAATAAATGCAATATGGAGAGGAACTACCAGTATAGTCCATTCACGGTTACTTCCTTCTTTTCAGAATCACTGCTTAAGTTATACTTCCAGGATATTCCTCCGCCTAAGCTTAATCGAGTCTAGAAAATAACACCAGAGGGACAGCGCACCGCACACGTGCGCACTCAGTGTATACTATTTTGCATCAGAACTATTTATTACTAGGCATTGCCAACACAACTATTTTCTTCCCGTGTTTATTCAGATTTATTAGAAATTAAATTTGATAATTAATAAATAAAAATATTAGTAGAAGTTCGATTTAATAAAAGTAAGGTATTTTAATTTTAACAGAAGTGTAAAACGTTAGTGATACATGACATTTCTAGGCAATAACCAAGTACGTCATATATGGGGTGATTTTTCAAAGGTTTGATTGAAAAAGTGCGAAGACACCGCGAATAGACTATATTAAATATTTCTCCGTAGTGGCGCAACACAAAATTCGCACAGCGTTGCTCTGTAGTGTGGATTAAAACCGCACGTCTCTGGTGAGTTTTAGTTCCTCAGAAACGACGGCTGTAAATGCAGAGCAGTTTCCTTCGCTTTGCATTGCCACGGCGCAGATGTCGGCATCGTGGACTAAAATATGACACAGAACAATTTCCGTCTTCTGCGCATGTACCCAACATTCACTCGCCCCTCGGCAGTAAAACTGTAAAAGTCGCATCACCGAGTAAACAAATAGACAGCGAAGAAATGACGTGGCCGTTCCTTTGATGCGGGCGCACTCGATCTCTGATTGGTTGTACGAGGGTCTGGGAACGGGCTCTGTGTCTTATTGGCTACCGCGCTCTGCGAAATGTTCCCTTATTTTCTGGGATACTAGCATGACAAGTAATTTACCAGGTGCTGATTGGCGAACGGCGTCCCGAAGTGTTGCTGGCTAGTGACGCCATTTTGCTTCCGTATGCGGCCGGAGTTCGCGGAATAAGCACCTACTTCACCTTATGTTTTCTTTTACTCTGTGGTGCCATGGTCAATAGAGAGGAACGTTTTTGTTTAGATTTGAATTTTAAACAAACCCACTATTTTGTATGAGAAAAATATGGACTAAGACTAACTTGAATATATCGTAGGCCTATTTTCACTATAACTAGGTAGGAGGAAGTTCACAATTGTCTCAAAACACTTAGTTACATACAGAGAGTCGTAACCTCAAATCCTATCCGCACGTTGTGTTCGATACTGCTTATTGGCAGAAAAACGGTCCAATCTTTGAACATGGAGATTGGCTGCTGGGCATCCCGCATGCACGCTGTACCCAATTTTCCCTTAACTCTCCGTATCGTAGAGTGATAATGAGGTAGAGTGATCATGCTAGCTGAGCAAAACAAGTCTCCGCGTCCCTACATTGAACAGTTTTGTTGCCAACATGACTATCATAAAAGAAGTGGATAGGATTTCAGGTTAGGACAAGCTATATGTAAAATAGTGTTTTGAGTGTTTGTATACTTCCTCTAAAACATTCTTGTTCCAGTTAAATTGCAGTTAAATTCGCAAAAGTGTTTTATTCATAAGTGCTTGTCTTTCGAAAATCAAGGCACGTCCTACAGAAACACGTTCATCACTGCCGACCATATGACTTTGACAATTGTGTTGTTTGGGGTAGGTCAATGTTGGGTACATGCGCAGAAGACGAAACAATTTGTCTACTTCATCTTAAGTCAGCTTGCAGTCGGCAACATAGTCTAAAGATGAGGCAGGCTAATTCCACGTATCACAAGCGTTTTATACTTCTGTTAACATACAAGTATCTTATTTTTTGTTAAATTGAAGTATTACCTATATTTTCTTAATACATTATAATATTCAATTTATAATAAATATGAATAAAAGCAGTGAGATGAAACGTGTGTTGGTAGCGCCTACTGACAAACAGTTATCATGCAAAATATTATCACAGCTGAGTGCGCACGAACTCGGTGCGTTGTCCTTCAGTGTAATCTTATAGGCTTAGTTTAAGCTTAGTTTGCACGAGGCGGAGGAATATTCTGGAAGTAGAACTTAGCAAGGATTCAGAAAAGTGTGAAGTGTGAAGTAATCGTGAATTGATTATACAGGTTGGTCCGCCTAACGTGGACACCCCGAAAATTTCCGAAACGGTTGCAGATCACGAAATACGGTTTTCGTCAAATGAAATTACGTACGGGGGAAAGTAATTTGCCGCAAAGTGACTATTCGTAACACATGTATAGACAGAAATAATCAAACAGCATATAATTTTTCCACTGGAAAAATACATTTATTTCAACGGCATCTGAAATTACACGCAAAGACGAATTCAGTGATGTAACATATGCGATTGAAAGAAACACAGAAACGCCAAGAAATAATGTGCAAATATGATTAGGTTAGGTGGGCCGGTGGCATGGGGAAGTGGACTTATGCTTACAGCTACAAGCAAGCAACAACCGGCCCACCTAACTTAATATTATTGGCACATTATTTCTTGGCGTTTCTGTGTTACTTTCCATTGCATATGCTATATCACTGAATTCTTTTTTGCACGTACTTTCAGATTCCATCGAAATAAATGTATGTTTACAGGGGAAAAAAATAATGTGGTTTAATTATTTATGTCTATACACGCGTTACGAATAGTCACTTTGCGGCAAATTACTTGCCCCCTACGTAATTTCATTGAGTGGAAACCGCATTTCGTGATCTGCAACCGTTCCGGAAATTTTGGATGTGTCTACGTTAGGCGGACCACCCTGTTTACGAACTGCTCCGTACTTGAGCTTGAATCTCTTGGCGACAAACAAATTCCGTGGTCTGCTAAAATCAGGCCTTTATCTGTATACAGTTTCACGCGCGACAGAAGTATACGATTATCTCTCATGTCCTTCAGGACTCCAGCGGGCTGTACTCGCATTGCAGGGGCGCTGCAGCAGAACGTTTGAGGTCGCGGGGAGAGGAATCGAGAGAAGACGTTTCTCGAAAATGAAATGTAATATCCTCGCGAGCAGTCATGTTCCTTCCTGGCGCCCCTGAATAACGTCGAGGTTAAAAAAATAAAACAGTAACGTAAAATGAACTGCGGACTGTGCAGTGGTTCTGTCGTAATACTCAGGTCTTCACGTGAGAAGAGTTCAGCTTTATTTCTGCAACAAAACGGCGACAGCATGTGCCATCACCGAGTCACTTATCGACCTCTTACCGATTTGATTATGTGTCATTCCCTCTACCCCAAGGGAAGTATTTATTTTTTTTGTAAAGATTAATAATACGAATGATGGAAGAGGTGTGCATGCACAGAAAATTTTATTTTGTGAATGTCTGAAAATTCAATAGTGATAGCTCCACATATTTTCAAAAAAGTTTTATCAGTTTAATACAACACATTTATTTCTAACATCGCGATCGATTGCTTGTTATCGCCGGCAATTTTTGGGTGTGCTCGAATAATCAATAAGAAAACTGCACGCTGCACATTCAATTTAATATAATCGACTTTTGCACGTTGAAAAGTAACACATGTATTATCTCCTTCTGTTTTATGAAGTTTTTTTACTACACTTGGGTTAACCTTATCGACGTCTACACAAAAGAGACGTACATCCCTTTAATTTTGTCTGTTTCATGGATTCAAATGTAATTAGGTATCATATGGCTTTTCCTTCTCCCTTTTACTGTGAGTTTTATTAATTACCTCGTTGTGTACTGTGTTATGTCCCTATTTGTCAGGCGCTTTCACAATTTTCTTTTCTCGCTAGATTTAGTAGCTGCTTTCCATTATCTGTTGATTACCCATGCGGATTCGAGGAAAAGATATTTTAATGGTTTACCGTTGTTAACACCTTGTTTTACAGAATAACCTTAATAGCTTTTAGTTACCAGTTTAAATTTGAATAGTAGCTTAGATATCGACTTTTTGATTTAGTGCTATTTAAATTAAGTAAATTATTATATTTACACATGTGAGTACATTCGCGAAGATATTTCCTGTGCATGCGAGCTTAATATAGTTTATCCTAATGCTATTATTTATTTCGTGAACAACAAGATTATCCGTTAATTTATATATATGTAGCTATTGTGGGGTTGAAAACACTTTTACTGAATGGCAGAACTAAAAGTAGTAGAATTCTCGCTGGCTTCTTCAAGTTTATTGTCGTGCTGTCGCTTTATAGCGAGAAGCTAACCGAAGAATTGCGTATTTGCAAAAAGAACCTACCTTACATCAAAATAGCGCACACGTCATCTATAGTTTTCTTTAAATACAAACGCAAGGTCTCTTGTACCACAATCCTTTAGCGACTGGAGTAAACTTTTTATCAAACGTTTTGTTTATTTATTGTTTTAAACGTAATAACTTTAGGTCGAAAGGCACTATTATTTGTCTGAACATACAGAATTTGTAATTTGTTTGATATTTTTCATCTCTTATCATCAAAAATTGTTACAACATTTATGTTATGCTTACCACTGTGACACTAGCTGATATAAGAAACTAAGGATTATATTAAAAAAATTATCTTCAATATTTTTGCGCAGTATATCGAAACACCTTTTGTTTATATGAAATGGATGCAGGTGTTCGCTAAATCGCAGAGCTGTGAAATTTTTTCGTAAAATAAGGAATAGGGACGTGCATCAAACCTTTATTTTTACTATTACGTCATAAAATTGGAAGGGTCTCCGCTGAAAGTTTCATAGAGGCGCGCTATCGATGGCAAGACTGCACGTCAGTCCAGTGCTTTGCGCGTAGAGGCGATGGCAGGGTTGATGCGCATGTCTCGGTCGCCCCTAGCGCTCCCACTCTGTTAGGCCTCTGACGTGCAAAATTCCTTCAACTAGGCGACCGACTTAAGGACACTGCTATCTCGGCGGCTACGCGGGCATGTGGAGGTCCTGCGCGAGTGTGCCCACTACGAGGCTAACAGCCGAAACTCTCTCCCCAGCACTTCGCGGTGCCCTTCAACAACCCCCAAAACAGGAAGCGGTGCTGAATAAAACAAAAGCCAGCAAATGACGCATATTGATCACCCGGAGGGGAGAGGAGGTGAAGGCCGACGCTCGCGTGGGCAGCTTCTGCCAGCGCCGCTGCAGGATCGTTTTTCTGGGCGCGATACACCTGCACCTCCAACCAATATATTTTTTTTTCTTTCTCTCTTCGGAAGATCGTATTACGTGAAGTATTGGCTTAACCAGAGTTTCAACGTAAAATTTTGTTTCTCGTTAGAAAAGTATGAGCTGGCGTGTCCATGAATGAACGCTTTGTTTAGTTATCTGACCAAAAACCTTTTTATCCGACAGCTATACCTAATGTGCGAAGTTGACGCTCTGCCATTTCACGTTAAAATATGGCATCAAGCTATAATCCACAAGTCTCTTTACACTCGAGCAAAAGTCATTTGTCCATAGGCTGTCACCACGGGCAGATCTCCTTCTGTTTTACCCGGCCATCCTGAATAAAGCCACAAAAGTAATGAATGATTACTATTAGTTGAGAGCCCTTCAGGCCAATGACATGCGTTAACGTGGCATAGACTTGTCTGCCGTCTACCTTAGTACCGAATTATAACGCGAAATTTTAGGGTCTCTTAGTATGAAGCTATGTGCCCTAGGATATGGGTAGCACCCTCATTGTGACGTCACTTTTTGATGAACCTCAGCGAAAGCATGACGTAAACTGAGACCCTGGACTCAGCCAGCAATCTCAAATTCACGCCACATTTACAGCATGCGAAATTCAAGATTCGCATCTTCGCGGTTTCGAATCCGTATCAAACAGTTTGCACGCCAAACGGAGCTTCTGTTCCCCTTTACCATTTTCGCCAAAAATAAGTATATAGTTTTAGGCGTTGCAACGAACAAATTTATTGTACGGCACTGTACTAGCACGGTGCAACGCTCTATCGTGTATCGGAACCAATAACATTATATGCGTGCTTCATGTTATTGGCAGCATACAAGGGAGTATAGTCTCAATAACGAATGATATCTCCCCCGGTTGAGGGACTTACCTCATTGGCTTTGTTTTCTTCTTTCTGCAGTGCAGATATGGGGCGCTGTGACCGGAAGGGCGAACACGTAGTACAAAACAATATCATTCGCCTGTACCTGCGGTGTACGTGAGCTGAGGCGAATGCTGTCCGCAGGAAACCTGGAGTGGATGGTCGAGCATCCTACAGAATTAAACCTTGAAGTTACTCGGGCACTCTTCGTTCTCCAGCACGCTATTCGCCTGCTAATATCAAGAAGAAGAGGGGGCGATTTATTTTACTGTCCACGTCCTTCCAAACGCAGCAGTTTCGCTGCAAAATGCCATCGCCTGACGTGGCACGAATTTGCAGTAAAAGAGGGACCTTTTGAAATTTGTTCGTGTACAGACATCACGTCCAGCAACTTTGTGCGAGAAGGAAAGAGGGAACCTAGGATGATGCATTAACGGCTGCAGCGACCAGAAAAGAAAGAGCATTGCTGTGATAAGCATGTTGCTGTGAATTTAACTTTCCTTTGCAGGTCACGTGACATCGCTTCTGACTTATTTAGAGTGTTTGGCGTTTCATCCCGGATGAGAGCACTTAGGGGAATTTTTGTCAAATGATTTTCCCCTCCACATTTAAGGCAAGCACTATTGCAGACTTTTAAGATGTACTGTCATTGTTACCTACCAACGATTATATGCTAGCTATTCATAAGACACTACTCGCCTCTTACCTAGGCGAACCGGGTTCAATTCTCGACGGGGTTACTCTCGGACATTCGCACGTGGGAATCGTGCCGGACGATGTTGCTGGTCGGCGGGTTTTCTCGGGGATCTCCCGTTTCCCCCGCCCATGCATCCCGGCGCTGCTGTATACTCACCTCACTTCACCCTTGTCGGCTCTCAATACCTCGATGTTAAGACCCCTCCAAATTCTCTCCACTCCACTCATCTTCTTTCATAGGTCTTGTGTTGCTGACGACCTAATAAAACACGAAAATTAATCAATTTATGATTAGCAAAGAACGCGTTCTTCGTTAGGCCACAAAAATGTCAACCCAACATCAGGTCCACATGTGAAATTTTACTCTGGCAGTTGTCGTAACCTAAACTTGTTAGAGGAAAACGCACTATCACAATTTTTAGCTTAAGGCTTCGAAGTTTCAAAGTACTGTTGGTTTCGGTGTACGCTCGTCAACGTAACCTTTACACGTGTGTATAATATTTCACTTTCCTAATAAAATTGTAAAAAAATTATACATCACATAATATCAGAAAATAATTATTTTGATTTATTTTTGACCCCAAGAAAAGTTTGTTCTCGTATACCGCCTGCATGGAAATTTAAAACCTTACGTTATCGTGACCGATGCTAATAAGGCTGAGCCGTTAACTTCTGTGTAAATAAGAAGGACCTGGAGGCCTTGCAAATAACTTGATTTGGGAAATATGCTGACCCTCATAGTGTCGAGGAAACACAAGGAGAGTTTGCTCTCACGTCACTGCCGACGTACCTTCCGAGGAACCTTGCAAGCCTTCGTCTTGCAAGGTTTCCTGTTACTTCGCAACATGAAACTAGGTGTTTAACCTCCAAATAAGGCGGCTAGCTGATCATTTCCGGGGAACCCTGCTTAGCATCTCCTTCCACCTGTAGTAAGCTGCTGTGGCTAGCACCCAACTGCCAGTTAATAGAATGTGCCTGTCACACGTGCGGACGGTACTGACGTGTCGAACCGCCTCGTGTCCTTATTGAAAAGTTGTTACGCTGTTCGGTAACTTGGCCCGTACTTACGGGAATCGAACTGCCGCAAACGCGCATTTACGTAGCCTCCAATATTTTCAAATGATGTCCCTCGTTAAGAAATATCAAGCTTTACCAAAACGGAAGTCGTGCGCGCAACCGCCTACATCTCGTTCGCACATGTCTGGGGGAGACGCGCAAGAATGCAATTTCTAGTTTAGTGTGAATAAACAAAACTGCAATTTTGGCAAAAACCCTGAAAAAAAACCGAAACTGTTACGGTCAGAAGAAGAACAGGTACACTCATTTTAAAATACACACTGTACACTGTTCACATATCATGTAAGTATAGCCAAGAGAAGGGGAGGAGCTCCCCCCTGCCATCATAGAACGAATAATTTAACAGCCACTTTATGAACAAAGCTCTGCAGTTGATATTACTATGTAAAAAACACACAAGCATAAGCAGAACATGAGTACAACAACAAAAATTTTCATTTTACGGATCAATTGAAACATGTAGTTGAATGGGAATGGACGTGAGAAACCAGTTTAGAAAAAAAAAATTGCCACGTAATACAGAACCAATGATATAATCGACAACTTCTTAAAATTGAATATTATTTGTTTTTAATTAATTATGGTTTGTTGCTTTTTCCACTTTCTGTAGATCCTGATTAAGACCTCTCTGTTAGATCCATGGTGTGAGAACATGTCAGTAATGTTACAATAGATAGAAATAATTACATAAAACATTAATATTAAAATATATCTATATATTTTTTACAATCACGAAATTAAATGCTCATTTAAAGTCTAAATTAATTTTTCAATTAGAAATTTCATTATATTATTTGTTAATGTTTTAACACCATTACCAAATAGTAATTTTATTTATAATGATAATTTGTTATAAAGTTTTGTTGCTGAATATTTAAAACTTTTTTGATATAATATCCAACTACTTGAGGGACAGTAGAGGTCGTGTTTCCTTCTTGTATTGAATGTTTCTTTAAAGTTTTCCTAATTGTCTACTACAAATATCAATGCTCTATAAATGTAGAAACAGGGCAGCAACAGGATATTATTTGCAACGGATAATGGTTTTAAATGGTCTCACTTTTTACGATAGCATTTATTCAAATCGTGTTACCTGAATTTTGAATATTCTGGTGGCTTCTACTAAATTTTCCTAAAATATTATCCCACGTGAAATAAAGTGATGAAGATATGGAAACTACATAGTCATTAATATATTGTTATGCACCTGAGTGCAGAGGAAGCAGAATTTAATTTTGGTATCAAAAATGTATTACATGGTCAGCAAAACATGTTCTCCTATAGCAGTATTACATGGAATTAAAGTTATCAAGTCCGATAGCACAACGTTTGCCATTTTCCTTTCCACGCATTCAACGTCGTTATTTTCTCGTTCTCGAAACAAAACAAAATGGCTGAAATAACAGGTTTCAGCTTGTATCGGTATGTCTGCAGAAATCTTCCACATCACTCAGATGTCTTGGCATCCCGGCCATGATGCTTCGTACGAATCTTGTTATATGAATGTTGAGGACATCTCTGAATAAGAAAAGAAAACACTTCAGAAAATGTTCGCGTACAACCTGCGAGAAAATCGGATTTAGCTTGGAAAGGGGCGCCGAACGTACGTCGGGAAATAGTGATTGAAGAGGATATTTTATGCGCTTGCTTCAAAATAGGTTTTCCTTTCTTGATGTTATGAGAAGTTTTGCATTGGATGTAAGACGCGGAGGAAAAGAATCGGATATCCGCGCCGATACTTGATGGCTCGTCGGGTGAATGCCATCGTGTATCGGCCATTCATGCAAGAAACACGCCTTACATATTAGATTACAAATAACCACTAGTTCAATGTGGATCTTTATCAACTTAAACGCGCAATATTTATACTCATAAGAAGCTTAATAGAATGGTCCATTGTACTGTAAAGGGCTTATTAACGTCCCCGGTGTTATGCTCGAAGGTTTATCAGGGGACGGCTTACAAACTAACTTATAACCTAACTTAAATTAACAACTGTGCCTCACCTGCGATTCTAACCCAGAACCTCCCGCACCCCAGACCGGCCCAACAGACTGCACCACGGAAGGTCGGCTAGATTAATCCAGGAATACAATTTTTTAAATGGAGAGGGCGGGGATAAAATTGAGGAACTGAATCGTCTTTTGCCGTGAATAAGAATGGACAATTTAAGGGTTGGAAAAATACCATCTCTAGTGTAGTCCTCCGGCAACGAACTCATGATCTCTCGAATGTAAATCGCACACGCAAACGCATTACCAAATACGCTTATTTCAAGTACGAAACATTTTCAATTGTGCGCAGAGATCGTGTGCTGCAGTTTTTAACATTCCTGATTAACGAAAAACGTCCATTAACTGATGCTTTTTATTCAATTTTGTAATGCCCTTAATGATACAATAATGTTTCTCTCTCGCGCTGTTTAATTTGACTACTTTGCTCTCCACTTCTCTATTTTCTGTTCTGCTATTTCAAACAAAAAACTAATAGTAACGCTGTTATGTACGGGTTAAAAAGTGCACGCAGTGGCGACATTTCAATGAAAGCATGGCAAAAATAATACCCATTTAAGTCCCGATGTGCTATTAAAACAGTACGCTTCTAATTTCAGAAGCGCGTGGAATAACTACTGCATTTTTGAATTTTCTAGAAGTACCATTACTTTTTACCAAAACGTTCTGTTACTATCGCTGATGAAGCCGCGTATAGTGTATTTCCCCTCCTGTATAAAATATGAAGTTTAACAAACATCGATCATTGAATAGTTTTGGTAGTATTATACTAAATAGCTAAGGGCAATAATACATATTCTTTGTGAATATAAATAACTTAATGTAATATCAGTGTTTGTACAAATTAGTGTTTTGAAGTGCCTTCCGCTTAATCATATCCTAATTGAAGTCTGGACATATCCGACTAAGAAATATCCTGTAGTCTAGAATAATGACGTGATGATGCTTAAACTGTACAACTAGCGTTCAATAATGTTGGGGATCTGTGCTTTTGTTCCCTGAGGAATATTTTAAATCTCATAATAAAGTAAACTGGCGTACGTTTCCCCAGTAATAAAAAACATAACCACACAGTAAAAAAGAATTCAGGTTAACTTCCTAAACTGTAATGGAAGTTTTTCACCTATATATTGTATAGAAATAATACCCTGTTTCACACTACAAATATGGGAATGTTTTTTGACGCTACTATACAAAGTTGGGAACTATCCTAAGGATTTGAATTTTTCCTAAGCATATGTAAGAGCGCTCCCATCTATGAGAAACAACTTTACCACTCGCGCTTTCTTTCTATGCGTAAACAGTAGTGTGGTAAATTTCCAAATGATTTCTTAGAGTGCATCACAGAAAATTTTCATTATCTATCAAAATCACAAACTAAGTGGGTTTTACGTATGGCAGTGACGTTGCAATTACGTCATCCTCTCGCGTATTTTTAGGAGCTTGGGTGATACGACGCGTCCATTGTAGGAATTTCGCGGAGCAGGAATGTTTATAGATCGTATGTTCAAAAGTTCTCAAACGTTACTTACCTGCTGAACGCGTACACTTTTAGTCAGGTATAGGGTAAAGAATTTATTGTATGTTTTTTTTAACTGACTGTATCATTGTTTTGCGAAAGCGTCTAGGTAGGTACTTGCTTTGGATTGATCAAACAATATATCGTGCAATGATGGAAATTTTTAATCAAAGATTGGTAATTAAATTATGTGTAAATGCTATGTTTATGCAGGGTTTTTACAACCGTCTGTAAACCTGCAACATACATTCGCCGAGTTTTGTTTTGGGCTGTTCGTTAATTAAAACGTCATGTTATTCTGCGTGAGCTTTTCGAATGATCGAACGTTTGCCGTGCTCCAGCGAAATGTTTGTGTTATGTGTTTATCTATGATGGCGTAATTATGTTTCAAATACTCAGTAATCTGACATATGTACCTTCGATTTAAGTTTTGGCGACATTAATAAATATGCTGATACGGACGGATTGTGATGGAAGAAAAAGATTTCGTTTACATACGCTGTTAAAACTAAAACGGACGAAGAAATTTTTCTTTAAACAAACTGACGATAGGCTGTATAAATTATATCAGAAAAGTAAAATATTAAAATTGTTAAAAATTATGAGGTGATCGAAATGTTACCACTGCAGTAAAACTGCTAACACAACTATTCAGTTGCTCATGTTAAAATAAAGGGCAAATACTGTTCATAAAAATTTATATTCTCTCATATACAAAACATAATTTTGCTGTAGACTATAGTATCGTTAAACGCTACAATTGTCGTCCTATTTTATGCGTACGTAAAGTGGTATATTCACTTATATGCTATTACTAAAATCGAAATTTCTTGAAGAAATACTATGTTACGTATATTAAATATGAACTGCAAAAAATTGCAAGAAGGTGTTTTATATTATTTTTACTTAAATCTTTTCAGTTTCTCTCGGTGCGAAGAGTAAGTGGGCATCTTTGAAATTATGAAAATTTAGTTTAGTGCGTTTTTTTTACCCGAAGAATTCTAACAATAATATGAATTTAATTGTTAAAACCTAAGTAAAACTGCTGTATGTATTCCGATACTTACTGGAATGGGAATTACAACACTTCAACAAATTATCACTTTATTTTTAATATTTTCATTAATATTTATGTTCTTTAAAAAAATTTGTTTTAGTTAGGCCTACTCTTTTATGGAATTAAAATATTTGCACAAAATACGAAACAATCGAATTTTGTATTATGTAATTTTATATACTACACATATTGTGTTATTTAGTGTTTGTCACGGTATTTCAAGCCCTATATAGAAGAGTTGTATGATTAAACATATTTCCTTCAAAATTATGGACATTTTCTTAAAATGTTAAACTTCTTTGCATATTTGGCGAGAATGCTAAATGACAAAGATTCCGGGTTAGAACAACTAGCATGTTTTGTGTGCTCTTGGCTCTTCTGGATTTAATATTAAATTTAAAGTTACGTAGTACGCTGGCTCGCGATTATATTTCCAGCGTGAAGCGAGGGTGCAAATAACCAACGTCAGCGAAAACGAAGCAGTTCGGGAAGTGGAAGGGGGCGAGGAAACTCGTGGCATGTAAGGGTAAAGGAATGGTTTGCCCAGACACGGGAGAAACAAACAGCCAGGCGGGTATCCCATAAGCCTCCCTCTTGCGAACAACACGGGCTGATAAAAAGCGGGAAGCCGCACAGGTAAGCCCCTGGACGCAGCTTCAGCCGTCCTGCGACTTCAGAGGAGGGCCGCCAACACGTTCTTATATTCCACGGGCACAGAACAGCCGGGCATACAGAAGTTGTTTCACCGTGTATATATAGAATTTCATCCGCGTGAGCTCGCCTCTCTCTCCCTCTCTCTCTCTCTCTCTCTCTCTCTCTATATATATATATATATATATATATATATATATATATATATGCGAAAGTGTGTTTACACTTTTCTTTGTCCCTCTTTCACGTCGCAACGGAGCAACGGATTGACGTGATTTTTTTGCACAGTGATAGTTGGAGGACCGGCAAGGGACATAGGTTATTTTTTATCTCGAAAAATATCTTATTGAAATTTCTTAATAAAATTGTTATTGGAAAATGAAAAAATACTCTTAACAGAATAACAATGGAACGTCCACAATGCTACGTCGCAACCGAGCAACAGATCGACGTAATTTCGTGCACATAAATAGTTTTGAGGGCTGAAAAATGATATTGGCCACTTTTTATTGTGAGAAAATATCTAAAAAAAATTACAAACAATAATAGCAGTGAATCAAGTCGGAAAAAAGTTTGCCGCCAGTGCGCTCTCTTGGAATGCGCTGTCTAAACCTTTAAAGATGGAACAATATCATGTAGTAAAAAATTGTGCAGAATAAAAAGACCTAAAAAAAAAAAACTCCGCTGTAGCATATATCTATCTATAACAGAGAAATACTAATAAGTGTTTTTTTACATGGGTCATATTGTGTGCGTGTTTTTTATATACGGAAAAATAGGCGTGGGTGACCCACCCTATATACATATATATACACTGTAGAGACATAAAAACTAATATCGTGTAGAGCCCCCGAACACGCAGAAGTGCCGCAAGACGACGTGGCATGGACTCGACTAATGTCTGAAGGTATGCAGGAGGCAATTCACACCATGAATCCTGCAGGGCAGTCCACAAATCCAATCTGCGCCAATTTGAGAAAGGGTTGCACGTCTGTCACGTTTAATGATTCTCGTCAGTCGTCGTTTGTCCCGTTCTTTCACGATCTTTTTCCGGCCGCAGCGATGTCGAAGATGTGATGTTTTACCGGATTCCCGATATTCACGGTACACTCGTGAAATGGTCGTACGCGAACATCCAAATGTTATCGCTACCTCGGAGATGCTATGTCCCATCTCTCGTGCGCCGACTATAACACCACGTTCAAACTCACTTAAATCTTGATAACCTGCCATTGTAGCAGCAGTAACCGATCTAGCTGCCGATCGCATCGCGTTACTCTGATTGGTTCCATACCTCTGTTATTTGCATACGCACGCCTATGCCAGTTTTTTTGGCTCTTCAGTGTAACTACTCACACACTCGCACACATATATGGGAAGGCGAACCACGCAAACGTTAGCAGAAGGCGTATGCTAAGGAAAGTTGTAGCCAGACACAAGCACCCTGTACTCTAGACGTCGTCGTGAAGCCACTTCTCCTGGAAGAAAAAAAATGTGTGGAAAAGTTTCGTTATATTACGTCACAAATTGCCAACGTAACTGTAAAAACAACGCGATCAATCAATGACATGGTATTTCGTTTTAGTTTTGTTTTCCAACAGAATCCCAATTTAATTTTTTTTTTTATGGACTTAAGAGGCTACATTGCCCCTTACAAAGAAATAATTCGTTTTAGTGTCATAATAAAAGAGTCAGGGTCATTACTGTAAAAATATTTAATTATAGCAGCATAAAATGTCATGTTTATGTGGAATTGTTTGCTCCTAATTGATTATAGGTGTTTCCTGGTTGTCGTTAAAATGTGAGAATGACATATAAAATGTTGTATTAAGTTAATTGTTGCAAAAATATGTGTTAATAGTTCATAAATTATCTCCGTAATGAGTGGTAAGGTAATTGGCCAAGCTTCTTTTGTCGGATGTTTCAATAAATCTTCCTCAATTTAATTTTTAAAAAAATTTGATATGACGGGTGATGTGGGCTTTTAATTTGATACATACCAACGTTGTCAGAGGAATGTACTACCTTTAAAAGAGTGTGTTATGCATCCAAATATATAATAACCATCAGTGCAAGACATGTAGGTTTTAGCAGTTATACGGACAAAAGAGATAGATATGTTGTGTTGAGCAGCTTGCATGATCTCTCATCCTTATGTTCCATCTACGGTAAATGTATACCATGCTTAATGTGTTTTTTAATGTAATGTGCTGGAGCAGACGAGGACTTCCTATTGCATCGTGATATGTTCCTGTAAACTGCAACTGTATTAGCAAAGTTAGGTTAGAGTTTCTCCTAAAGAATAGTACTTAACACGACAGGTAAACGTGTCGCTTTTGGTTACGCTGTACAGTTATTTATTCAATTCCCTCCCACTGATGGTGGATAACTGATAGGTAATTGCACACAGCACTCTGCCCTTTAAATTTGTTCATGAAATAATGAAGCGCGTGTGCGCACGTGTATGTGCAAATTTCGTAAACGTTTTCGTACACCTACAAGCTGAGGACGTTAACTGTTACTAGTGACACTATAAAAAAAATACAGTTCTCATGCAATCCGTTACATCACTAATGCCTTTTTTTTTTATTAATACACCATTCAGCGTAATGTACTGAAAGATGTATGAGGTGTAGATAAGCAAAGGATCGGAAGTTTTTTTTTTTTTTTTTTTTCTAAATGTGACTGACGTTCTAAAAAAAACGTGGTGACAGATCACTTACTCTCACTGTGAACTAATTTTATAAACGTAACATATTTTCCCGGATCTATTTTTAAAAAAAATTGCGAATTCGAATTATTTAGTTCGAAAATTTGCAGTTTGCTACCGCTACGTTTCGGTTGCGGAAACTGCTCGCAGTCACTTGCTCATCACTTACAACATGCCGAAATGCTAGTCTTCATAATTTTGAAATAAACTTTTAAGAATCTGTAGTGTTTATAAACAAACGCAAATTTGCAGAAATGACCTGAACGTCGCAACATAAAAAATTAATTGAGATAACGCTAATAATATTGCATGTAAATGGTTGTCAAAATTAGTAAATAATTATGTTATTCCTTAAGATTACATAATAATTTGCGACCCCTAACATAATTTTCATTTAGGGCCTACTTTCATGTAATTAAATTACAAATTCTCTCGTATATTTTTAGGGTCAATCTAATATAGCGGTAATTTTGCTAAATTAGTTATTTTGTAAGTTTAATTTCATACAAACACCATAAATAAAAATATTATAATAATAGTAGGAATAATGCCCAGCGATTGGCGGATTTTCGAGGTGAGATCGTTCGTTACCTGTCGGTCATCCTTGAAGCGTGACACGGGATAGCGTGACATGGAATGCAAGTGCGGTGGATGGGTGAAAAATGGGAGAGCCCCGAGAAAACCTACTAACCGACGTCACTGCTAGTCACGTCCCCCCCCNCAACACTAACACAAGTCAAGGAGTAAGCCCGCCGGGAGACAAACCAGGATCGCAGCGGCGGGAAGCCGGTACACTGAACCACGCGAACGCCACACGGCCCCGTAATGCAAAATAGTACGTCGTAATTTCTGCGAAGATCTCAGGTCACGTTACAATTTCGGTAAACAAGCGGCCCAAGACTATTCCACCGACGAATTTTTTTTTTGTCTGTGCTTGCTCCTAATATCGTGTCGGGGTCGCGTGCGATACAGTTCTGTATAGTCCATTCCCGATTACTTCCAACTTTTCTGAAGCCCTGCTTAAGTTCTACTTCCAGAATATTCCTCCGCCTCATGCACACAAAGTGTAGGATGTTACACCAGAGGGCCAACGCACCACATTCGTGCGCGGTCGGTGTAATAATATTTTGCATAATAACTATTTCTTATAGGCTGTTCAAGGTAAAGTGAGCACTTTTGAGGCCCTAGTTATTTTTTCCTTCAGTAATTTTTTTAATCCTTTAACCACTTATTTATATAAATATGGCCATGGACGTGATATACACTGTGTATATTCCACCGCACTCGGTAAGTTATGGTTTAATGCTAAAATAAAATATATTGTCTATTATTCCAAATGAGAGAGCTTACTAAATTGCTCACTTTACCATGAATAACCTATACCTACTGGGCGTTACCAACAGAACCTATTTTCTCTCTGTCTTTGTTCATGTTTGCTTTAATGAAATATTTGTCTTATAATTTAGCTATAAATGTTTAATTAAACCAATAATCATGTTATTTAATGTCAGCACATGTATAAAACGGTTGTGATACATGACAATATTTAGGAAGCACGTCATATATTGGGGTGAATTTTTCAAAGTTCTGATTCGAAAAGTGTTGAGAAAATACGAATCGACTATAAAGGGTGGACGGGGAATGTCCCGGGAAGCTTGCGAGGGCGCGAGCCGAGAGGGGGTAGGTAGGTACGTACGCTGTCTGCTGGTTGTCGGGCGGAAGGGGAGTGTTGGGTTGGTTGCCATCATTGATATTTGACGCACGCCCCGGGGAAGTAACTAATTTATGTCGGGCTCAATTATTCACAGGTCGGGAGCGCGAGACACCCTTGTGCTCGGTTACGCGATCGTCCCCCTCTCCCCCCCCCCTCTTTCTATTCACCATCAAACCACGTGCGCCGTAACAACCAACCCCTCGTTGGGAGTGCGTAGGCCCACGCCGATCGAGGGGTGGCTGGTATTCCTACCGGTATCCCCGTCTTGTCACCGAACCGCGAGGGGGGCCGCGGTCGCTGAGCGGTTAGACTGTTCGCCTCCCACCAAGGCGAGCCGGGCTCGATTCCGGCCGGGCCACTCCCGGTTTAGCAAGTTGGAATCGTGCTGGACGATGCCGCTGGTCGGAGGGTTTTCTCGGGTATCTCCTGTTTCCCTCCGCCCTCGTATTCCGACGCTGCTCCATTCTCACCTTATTTCACCCTCGTCGGCTCTCAAGACCTCGTTGTTAAGAGCAGCCCAGATCTTTCAACTGAACTCAACCACGAGGTTCCGTAAACTGAGTAATTATGAAATTAGTCTTTAAAAAATTTCACTGCCCTTACCTGTGTATCTTTATCATGAACACTGGTATAGTGTTCGCACTAATCGCCTCTCATCTAGGCGAACCGGGTTCGATTCCCGGCAGGGTCGCTCCCGGATTTTCGCTTGTGGGAATCGTGCCGGACGGTGCCGCTGGTTGGCTGGTTTTCTCGGGGATCTCCTTTTCCCCCCGTCCCTTCATTCTGACTCTGTTTCATGCGCGCTTCGCTTCAACTTCATCGGTTCTCAAGACCTCGATGATAAGAGCCGTCCAAATCTCTTCACTCATTTAACAGGCACACTGAATGACATGCTCCCAGTAAAGTTGCGAACGATGGAGGGAAAGAAGTTCCAAGTACTAACCTTGAATTAAAATTGTTAGCCAAACGTTTGTGACTACCAAAATTATTCATGTCTCTTCCTTTGTTTTTTATACATATAAGCGTAAGAATTGACGCAACTGTAAAATTTTTACTTTCCTGATAAATTCACACTTCCACTTGACCGAACGCAGGAATAAAGTGATAAGACATGTGGCAATGTAAATTTTACATACGGTGGCATAATACGCAATGCGCTTACAAGTAAATCATAAGTAAGGTTTTCGAAAGTACTTATCTTACCGGGGACAGTCTTATAATTCGTAACTTTGAAAACAAACATTTTAAAATCTCCTTTAGATGTATTCGCGTTGTACATCGACGGAAGTATCCACAGTCACGTCAGCAGTGAAACAGGAAAAACACTTTCTTGCCTTCCTGTCTTATTAGGCGTTTAATATTTACTTTGGTGGCCGCTAAATTTAATTTTATTTCTATTACTACACATCTTATAGCAAGTGGTTTGGTTCTCATCAAACGTGTGCAAGAGACCACAACAAATTAAGCTCGAATGGAAACATCGTGTTCGTATGTGCTTGTTTCGTATGTGAGAATGTGTGTGTATGCTATCTTACCAGCTTCCTATCTTCTTAAAAAAATTTACAAGCGTCCCCAAAATCTACTGACACCGCAAGCTACCACAAAATGTGTCGTTTAACGGCTGCCTTCGACATCCACCAAAATTTGTTAAAGCTTACCAGAATAAAATGGTAATAATTTGCGTACCTCACTTGCTGTGTGATCCACTACATAATATATGGCCTGGACGATCGCACCAACGCATAAAAATTACGTCCCTTGTAATGTATGTGCGGCAGGTATAGTTTTGAGAGAAACTAGAAATTCATTCCAACATTGCTGAGAGATAGGTGCGTGAACCTAATATTATTATTTTTTGTTTAATATTCAATACTCTTCGTGATAATGTGAAAAAAAGGTAATGCCTACTTTTTTGAAGTTGCTGATTAAAAATGTATTTGTTATTCCCAAGAGATATTACTATCCCTAGACCACCAGCAGTAACAATTTAAAAGGGCACATTTTGGTAGTCCCTAAATAAATCTTAACAATTATTAAATTAATTTATTATATATCACCTACGTAAATTTATGAGACTGAACCAAAATGTTGTTTGCAGTAGTGTTAACTTGGCTTCATTTGATCAGGGTAATATTGCAACACACAGAAAGTGAAAAAATATTTGTTGTGGCGGGAAACAAGAACACCGTCACGTGCGTACCAAAATTAATTTAACGTTAAAACGTCACACATTCACGCGTGACTTGCCCAACGATCAAATATTTCAGCCTCCTGGCTTGAAGGTTGGCACTCCCTCCCGTCACTATGGCCAGCGGAAAGGGGTTTGCCTGGGGAGAAGTAGAGGGCGAGGTTTTCACCATTTTTACTCTTCATTATAAATACGGCGGTAGGCTGTTTTAAAGATGAATAAAAAATTCCCTGCGAAATCTGTGACATGTTTCGCTTAGGGTGCTGTAAATTAACAGTATCAAAACGCAACAAATGTTAATAAAAAAGAAAAGGACAGATTTTCGCCAAGATATATATATATATTTTTTTTTTTTTTTTTTTTTTTTACCGTGGGCTACTAATTTCGCGCGGTGCCGCAGTAGCACAGTATATCTGGTTCTGAGGGTATTTATTGCTTCTCAAAATTCGGCGGAGTGGACAGAGAATCGTGATTTATTTTTAATCGAAGAGGTAAAAATATTATCAATGCGGGATCCCGCAAGTACATTTGTGGAGTATCAGTGTCATGTGATAAAGTTTTTTAAAAAAAAAGTACTTCACCACGAAAAACGACAAGCAAAGCACGAGAAAACTTTTTTTTTATTTTTTTACTATATTCCTTCGTGAAGCATTTGAAATGATAAATCACCTCTTTCGCAGCACGATATTCCAACTTCCCCCCCCCCCTTCGATCTTCTCCTATCTGAAAAGCGGTAGGAATGAGAACGCTGTGAGCTCGTAAGACGGCTCGATAAGCTCTTGTGTTATCAGCGCACAGTCAAACTGGGTAGGCTGCTTCCCAGACGACAAAGCCACGCACGGACGTACGAACGCTAGCCCTCTGCGTCGGGAATCCTTTCTTCCTTCTTTGCAGAAGGAGTTGCTATATTGTGTTCCTGTAGCAGTCGCCTTTCGCCAAGGTGCACTGCTTTCGGCATAACTCTCGGAACTGTTCATCTTAGCGAGCAGTATTTTTTTTTCTTAAATTTTTACTCACTAATGTTTTCCTTTTCATGATCGCCTAGTTTTCACGAAGCGTCAGAATACGCTACTGCCATTTTTAAAATATTCATTTTTTTACTTCTAATTTCTATTACACGGGGATCTAACTGAGGGGTGCCTCAAATGGTATGTTAACATAAACTTAAATTTAAAAAAAAACACACGCACTTATGCATGGCTCACCTGAGATTCGAACACGGATCCTCCTGGTCCAAAGGCGCAACCGGTGTTATAAAACCTAACGATGTGGCAGAGTAGTAACTCAGTTTAATCGCATTTGGGAGGACGCAGGTTCCATTCCCGGTCCTGTTATCCCTATTTTGATTTTCCGTGGATTTTCAAAATCCCTCGCGGTGAATGTTGGGATGGGTCTTTCATACACGTCACGGCCACTTACTTACCCGGTTCTGAATGACCCAGTAACTTGTCTAGTCTCTAATCGCTTCGCAGTCGACTAGTCCTTAACCCATAAACAATAAAATCCGTGTTATTAAACTGGTTTCGTCGATCCACATTGCTATGGACAGTTAAAGCAAATATAAATTCTCTCCAAAGATTTTCCCATATCTCCTTTATAACTCTCAGTGCTTGTGTCCTCCAGTTTCGAAGTTGCTCCAGATTTCCGTTTGGTGAATCTGCGGAGTGCATGTCACTAGTCACGGAGGGGCCGCGGTGGCTGAGCGGTTAGACTGCTCGCCTCCCACCAGGGCGAACCGGGTTTCAATCCCCGGCCGGGCACTTCCCGGATTTTCGCAAGTGGGAATCGTGCCGGACGATGCCGCTGGTTGGCGGGTTTTCTCGGGGATCTCCCATTTACCTCGTCCCTTCATTCCGGCGCTGCTCTACACTCACCTCAATCACCCTCGTCGGCTCTCAAGACCTCGTTGTTAAGAGCCGTCCAAATCTCTTCACTCACTCACTAGGCACGGATGACAACTCGACTCTGCTCATTGCACCAAGGGATGTGAGTTGCAACGTCAAGGCGAAGACAGTGTCGTGGCAGTCTCTCCAGCTTACACAACATTTGCATTGAAAAGTTACACTGCAACATTCACCTTTGAGGAAACTCTTGAGCGAACTGCAGTGATTCCTCTTTACATGACCAATTTGCTTCCTATATCCACCATTTTTACGGTAAGGGCATAGCAGCATAGGGCATGCTAATCCACAAAATTAAATGGTGGACCTATGAAGAAGCTGAATAATTTAAAAACACGTACCAGAGTACTTTAGAGAGTGGGATAAACAACGTGCGAGGCCTTAAAATGTACCACAGCACCGAAAAAAAAAAAACATCTGGTAAAACAACTTTGAATAATAAATGGTAATCTTAATGTACTCCTATGCAGATGTTTTGCAAATGTAACGAAGTTATTTTGTAGACTTTGTTTTTGCATGTGCCTCAAAGAACTTTCAAAACGAACAGTTCTCTACTGGGAATGTTCGAATGTTGCCTTCTCTAAATTGGTTCACTAGTTCTCCAACCGGAAGAATACGTAAAAGTTCTTGTCAAAATAAGACCCGGAAATTCCTCTTTTTGTTGCCAGAGACGTTCGGAATAATGGAGGAAACTTGGAGCGTGCGTGCAAGGAAGAACTCGCTTTTCCGCACCCAAGTTAAGTACGACTTTCTGAATGCCGCGTGCGGAACTCGTGTAGCGCTTCTCAAGCAACAATACTCGAGTACACTGCGTGATGGCAGGAACTTCACACACTCCACTGGTCGCTGCGAGGAATATTGCGTAGCTGAAACTAATTTCACGTTGGCAGCTGCAAATGAATAACTGGACGCAGTGAAAATTCGAACCGCTGAACTTAATGACGGTATGATATTTAGGAATTATCTGACTCAGTATGAATAATACACCATCGACTTTTGCTGACTTTATTCTCCATTAACTTCAAAGCTGATTTCATTGTGATTCTGGCAATACAAGTACAAAAAAATTTAAATAATTGTATATTTTTTATTTAAAGTGTAGTCACTATTTTTAGTGCGTTCTTAAAAATGGCACAAAAATGGTTCTTCAGTTTTGATACGAAACCGTTCCTTATGCGTGATTTCGGAAAACACATTTGAAACGAGAGCGACATCGTCTTTATTATGACGCAAAGATAGTTTCTAACTGTGTAGTACCTTAATTGTTCGAACCTTAACGAAGTAAGCCTTAGAATGAACGATGTTTTTTGCGATTCGTGTAGTGTCCCTGAAACACTGAGATAGCATCTTAATTTCTCGTGGCTCTTTAATCACCGCTGAGAAACCCACTGAATATACTGGAAGTTATCTCAATTATTAGCAAACTTTTAACCAAAATATTTTCCATTAAATTAGTTGAAAGTATTATCTTGTTTTATTAAAAATTGGCTTTACACTCCCCCAGGCATTTTTCACAATTTCCAATTCCACTCGTTGGTTTTACGTAAGCTTTAATGTTGGTTTACTTTCCGGGATGGGCGCAAAATATTTTTTACCCCGATTTTAATTGATAATTTACTAACATATTTCTGTCTATTTCCTTTAATGACCACATGCAAATCCTTTTTTCCTGATTCTCTCGCATTTGATATTTTATTCTGAGACTTTAAGACGACACGGCACAATATTTTCAGGTTATATGTGCTTAACATTTTTCCATAAGACTTAAGCGAACACATACACGTAACTACGTACGTACTGAGAAGAGTTCGTATTCAAGTTTTATTTACAGACATTTGTCCTACGTTTGCCTAGCTACAGGTCCGTCACAAAACCTGCCATAAATTCCACTTGTCAATTACGCCCAAGTGCTAACGTAAATAACTGTTGTGACAGGCGCAATAATCTTCCAAGAAACTTAAAATGCTTTGGTCACGTATTAATTTTAATACCGCCGCGTTCTATAAGCAAAAAATGCATTCAGTTCGACCAAGAAGCCACAGCGGTTAAAACATTCATTGGAATCAGATTAGTTCGAAGCTTCATTTAGAAGTAAACTATATTTAAAGTAAAATAAACTTTCATTATGTGCAAAGGGGCGACCGTGATCTTCAAAACTAACATGGTGTAATTCCAAGCGGTAATCCGTTATTAAAAGGAGCTTAATACGTCCAGAACATTTATTTAGCTAATAATTCCTCTGTTGCCGTTAAACCCGGGAACTATAAATAAAACCTTAGCTACTTTGTGATTTCAGCTAGTAAAATAATAAAAAATGCGTTACTCCAATCTGCGGCTTATGGACTTAACGTAAATGAACGGCTAATTTAATGAAATAAAGTCTACTAGTTAAAGGCGTAATTAAAAATATTAAAAAAAGCCAAAATGTAAGTGCTTGGTGCTCGCAGAAATTTTTTTGGACACTTTAAAAACTTCGACACATGTCTTATAGCTACCATCGGCAGAGGACTCGCCAGACTATTTTCCCTTCTTCATCGGCGATGGAAAACTCCGACAGCGGAAATAACAGCACGTCTTGCCATTCAGCGTGGCTTGGTTTCACATTCTCTTTTGTTCACTGAAAGTCTGAACTAAACGTGATCCGCAGATAGTAAGGGGCTCCGAAATATGTACATATAAGCTTTTTACTCAAATTCTAAGTTACGTTGGGTGGGAGTGGGTCGCGTACTATCATGGATAAGAACAATCTGCTGCCATCAGGTATCTCATGGTTCCTTGTGAAAACACTATGAGGGAGGGCATTAATGTTGTCAATCAAACTCTTGGCTGTGTGGCAAACACTAGTTTCTTTGTTATTTGTTACCTTTATATTGGTTATGCATACCCTGTAATCATATTCTTCGCACTCATTATTTCGATACCTGTCATGTAATATTTTGTAATCGTTACTTGATACTAGGTATTTTTAAGTAGTCTCATGGTAATCATTACTTTTATTTGTTTTCTTTGGATCAGTTATTGTGGTACTGGTTACTTTGGTGCATGTTTTTGTCGTTCGTTATTTTGGTGCGTTTGCTTTTGTATTTGTTGACACTAGTCCTCACTACGCCTGTGCTAGGTACTTTCGTAGTTTCTAGTTTACATTACAGAGATCTTCAGTGTGTTTACATACTCGCTTGAGCATTTAAATCACATCGGAAATGGGGCCGCGGTGGTGTAGTGGTCAGACTACTTTCGATTCCCGGCGGGGTCGCTTCTGGATTTTCGCACGTGGAAATCGTGCCAGACGATGCTGCTGATCGGCGGGTTTATTTGGGGATCTCCCGTTTCCCCCGCTCTTGCATTCCGGTGCTGTTCCATGCTCACCTCGTTTCACCCTAGTCGAATCTCAAGACTTTGATGTTAAGAGCCCTTCCCCCCAAAGCTCTCCACACCACTACATCAGACTTCATACACGTAATGCCAAAAATCGCTATAAAAAAAAAATAGCGGCCGCTGCAAACGATGGTACTAAAAACAAATATTGACACCACATAATTTAAGAAGCTATATAATCCTTCTGGTTATACCCGCCATATAGATACATATTAAACGATCAGCTTACATTTTCAATTAAACATTTGGTTGCGCGCAGAAAACATGAACGCGAACAGTGTCCTACGTGATGGAATGGACGCATTTGTTCTTAGATTGTATTTATATGCTGTTCTCGGTCGATAGAGAACTTTTGAAACAGGTTTTTGAAAAATACAACTGTCCCAGCTGCACATATTTTAACGGGAAAAATGTATGGTAGCCTCCCAGGTAAGTTGGTAACGACGGATGGAAAATAACTACGTGTCTAAACGTTGAATTTAAAGATTCAGATAAACATTTTTGAATATTGAAATGATTTCTTTTGATTTCAATTTTGTAATGCAAGTGTAAGTGTAAAAATTAAAAATTTTTGTAAGTACATAATTTTTTAATATTTACACAGTTTCACGTAACCGACGCATGAATAAGGTAACCAGGCCCATTGCAATGTTAATTTTACCTATGGCGGAAGAATACACAATGTGCATGCATGCACATTTTAAGCACGACTTTCGAAATTGCTCATTGTACCGTGAAGAGCCTTTATACATTTTTTTTACTGCAATTAGTGTAATATGTACTATACTTAAGATATATTTAATATTAAAGAATGTGTTGAACATGATCTGCTAATTACTCCGTGACAGACAATACCTGTTTTACAAATATCACGTAGGGCGCAGAGGTAAATATTTTTGGAGCAATAAAAAACCCTCGCCGTCTTTATCTCTGTTTGTTTTGTTCCCGTCCAATCTGACACTCCCTGCCGGAATAGCCACAACGCAACGGAGCGTTCGTTGGTTTTGTCGTGTTTCCTACGGAGTCGCAGTTCGGGACTCGCCAGATTCACGAACTTCCCGCCCGCCCACTCCGTTCATCATTTCAGTTCACGCAAACGATATCAAGTAGCAGCCCAGTGCTGCCAAACGTACGGGATTTCTTGCACGTGTATGTATAAAGCCTTCGGAAATTTCGCTAACCCGTTTTGCATTGGGCTGAATGTTGAACTCCGTAGTACTGTACACGGANCGGAGCGTTCGTTGGTTTTGTCGTGTTTCCTACGGAGTCGCAGTTCGGGACTCGCCAGATTCACGAACTTCCCGCCCACCCACTCCGTTCATCATTTCAGTTCACGTAAACGATATCAAGTAGCAGCCCAGTGCTGCCAAACGTACGGGATTTCTTGCACGTGTATGTATAAAGCCTTCGGAAATTTCGCTAACCCGTTTTGCATTGGGCTGAATGTTGAACTCCGTAGTACTGTACACGGTGCGACCTGAGTTGGTCCATTGCCTGCTGACACTGAAAAAAAAAGCTTCGGATTTCACCGTTTGGGCTGTACGTCAACTCGGCCATTATATCCTCAGCTTTTTATGACTGCTCTGAACCTTTGCAGGACACGCCAAAAATCTGATTTAGTGACAAATGCAACACAAATACACAACAGTTATATATTTTTATTTTATACCCAGCTTGCATTTAAATAAGACAGCCATGCCCATTCAAGTCTTCTCCGGTTTTCCGAACCAGAAGTTCGGATTTGTGATATCGGCTACAATTGTTTGAAGTCTGCCCAGGGACAGAATGACTTCGCGAAATTTCCAGATTGTCAGGTACGGGTATTTCCGAGTGTTTTCGTTCCGTGTACGATAAACGTGAGAGCATCGGTCATCAAATACACGCGTACGATAATTTTGAATCGGAAAAGAAAAACGGCCTNATATATTTTTATTTTATACCCAGCTTGCATTTAAATAAGACAGCCATGCCCATTCAAGTCTTCTCCGGTTTTCCGACCCAGAAGTTCGGATTTGTGATATCGGCTACAATTGTTTGAAGTCTGCCCAGGGACAGAATGACTTCGCGAAATTTCCAGATTGTCAGTTACGGGTATTTCCGAGTGTTTTCGTTCCGTGTACGATAAACGTGAGAACATCGGTCATCAAATACACGCGTACGATAATTTTGAATCGGAAAAGAAAAACGGCCTAGTTTTTTTTTTCCTTTATGAAGAGCGAGCTCACGCGATGTCATCTAGAAGGAACCATCTGCCCAGGCCCACAAACAGAAGAGCAAGCTACAGTCGCATAGTTAATGATGAGGGTATAAAAGAAATGAAATTACTGTCTTCTTCGGTAAATATAGATAAGTGTGCAACGTGCTTTTAATGATAAGAGGTTTAAAAAGCACGTCTTCTGACCCGGTACTCTGGAAATGCGCCCTCATCGAAGCACTGCAAAGGGAGATTTTACGCCCACGTACAGTGTTGTTATATACACAGTAATGATGTTGTCAGCGCCTACACGTCAACAAACGGCTGGCTTTAACGATGAAAGAGCGTGAGATCGTAATTAGTTACGAATTGCACCGCGTAGAATAGAAGAGGTGGGACGGAATGGCCGAGCCGTATGTTAACCTCCATTTAGTTGCGTCAACTCACATCTCTGGTTATAATGGGAGGGGAAAACACGATGACGAGTCGTTTCTCCGGCAATCTCCTTTATCAGCGTTTGGCTGGGCCTAAATTACGGGATGAAATTGGCACAATGCAAGTCACGCATTAGGCCAGACATTTATTTATTTCTCTTTACTGATATAGTTTAGACTTCTTTATGAACATGTTCGAAATTGTGGCGTGGCCGCCTTCTTTCACGGCGAAACATTAAAATGTAACTGAGAAATTAAGAAAAAAAAAAAAATATATATATATATATAGTAAACAACATAAACCTGTTTAAATAAATTTTGGAAGCAGTGTAAAATTAAATGGTTATCTACGACAAAACAGCTAACAATTATAACGCATTGATATATTAAATATGTTAACGTGTTAGACTCGCATCTGGGAAAGTGGCAAAATAAAATAGAATGTAAAGTGTGTGTATAGTCCAGTCACGGTTACTTCCAACTTTTNCGCATCTGGGAAAGTGGCAAAATAAAATAGAATGTAAAGTGTGTGTATAGTCCAGTCACGGTTACTTCCAACTTTTCTGAAGCACTGCTAAATTTCTACGTTAATGGTATTACTCCACCTCGTCCGAACAAAGCTTAAATAAGTCTAATAAATTACACGTAAGGAACAACGCACCGTANCATGGTATTACTCCACCTCGTCCGAACAAAGCTTAAATAAGTCTAATAAATTACACGTAAGGAACAACGCACCGTATTCGTGCGCACTGAGTTGAATAATATTTTGCATAAGAACTATTTCTTGCTAGGCATTACCAACACGCCTATTTTTTACTGTTTTGATTTGTATTGATTATAAACGAAGAGTTACAATTCATAAATAAAATTTTAGTAAAGTTTAAATATAACAGAAATAATATACCTTTTTGTGAACATTAGAATTAAACGCTTGCGATAAGTGAAATATTAAGAAAACAACTAAACACGCCATACAGAAGTGATTTTTCAAAGGTTCGATTCAAAACGTGTGAAGTAACCGTGACTATACTATATAGAAGCACACACACGAAGTATGAAAAAATATTATCCAGATACGATTGACGAACTAAGCAACCCCACGTTCTATCGTCCGAGCAGAACTCGGCGGTGTTAGCTACGGACCTCATACTCTCTGAGCAAAGGGTCTTGGGTTCGAATACCTGCCAAGGCATGGGAGCGTGTGCAATTTTCACGTTTAGGTTTCGGTTTAGTTTAGAGAGTAANTGGGTTCGAATACCTGCCAAGGCATGGGAGCGTGTGCAATTTTCACGTTTAGGTTTCGGTTTAGTTTAGAGAGTAAGCCGCCTGCGACAAACCTACCGGCGACTATTTCCGCGACTCGGGTTGTTAAGTGGGTCCTTCCCAATGCCATGTTGTATTCTTGGTTTTCCTAGCTTGTTTGTGGTTTAGAAATGAAAACTGCGAAAGTACTCCTGTGCCCCACTATCTATANTGGGTTCGAATACCTGCCAAGGCATGGGAGCGTGTGCAATTTTCACGTTTAGGTTTCGGTTTAGTTTAGAGAGTAAACCGCCTGCGACAAACCTACCGGCGACTATTTCCGCGACTCGGGTTGTTAAGTGGGTCCTTCCCAATGCCATGTGGCATTCTTGGTTTTCCTAGCTTGTTTGTGGTTTAGAAATGAAAACTGCGAAAGTACTCCTGTGCCCCACTATCTATAGACCTTGCAATGCAATACAGACAAGATAAGGGAACTACGAGATCGTAATTATGTCACAATGTTCATTCAAGCACAATTTTGGCAAAAACGAATCTACTGTGACATACTACTTCGTTGTTCAGTCATTATGTCTGCACTGCTGTATAAGTAAAGTCAATAAATAGTGGAGTATATGAGTACTTTCAATTTTTTTTTCTAAAACATAAACAAGCTTGAAAAACCAAGAATCCAAAATGGCGAGGAAAGATCCCCTTAAGTGTGCGGCCTAGTGTAGGAACGGGTCGAGCAAAAGGATAGGGTTTGTAATGTTAAATGCCATCTTTCATAGTGTCGCTTAAAAATATATATATTTCTCTCTCTCTCTCTCTCTCTCTCTTTCTGAATATAAGAATAATGCTACAAGAGAGCAATTACGTGAACATCGTTATCCGGGCGCAGCGGAGTTCACGATATTTTAATAGGCAGGCGGCTAACATCCTGCGTGTTTCCACGATGTAAATCCGCTCTATACAACAGGAAAAGTGATTGGCAATCGCATCCCTGCTAAAGAATTTCTCCTTTAAAAGCCGCTTTGTGTTCGGGGATTACGAAGCCATATCTGACGCCACAGTTGGGGATGTCTGTCAAACAGAATGTTGTTGGTTTTTGTCAAGCACGTTCGGGGGCGATCCGTCTCGATGCGATCCTCCTCGCCCGTGACCTCCGAGATCAAAAAGACCTACCCAGCGACCGGTGTTCCGAATGGGAAGGGACGGTTGGTGGAAACAGCTGCCTACGCATCGTCTCGGAATATAGTAGAGTTCAAATGGGAAAATAGTTTTCGCGCAGCTTTGAGGGAAGTAATGTAAGGGGGGAGGCAGTGTATGGGAGAGCTCTCCCACCCGCTCGTCTCTGGTGAGAGGGAACCACGTGACACTACTGGCGCTATAAAAGCCAAACTTACAGTGTCGTTTTCTACTACCGCGCTGTTAAATAGCGCACTGAGTGACTTACCTTTTTTTTCTGCAGGTAATACGCATTACACACACTCGGGGCAGCACTCGCCCAGAAGTTCTCGGCCGCTGTCACTACTGAACTACACAACCCCACCCATCCCCTTCGTGAAGCGGCACGCCCGACACGTTTACGACTTATGCGCATTATTTCCTCTCTTGGATATAACTATACTTATCCAGTAGCATGTGACGTCACCTTGCGGTGGAAGAAGATGACGTTTGAGGTTCTGNCCGCCCGCGTGATTGCCGCCCAGGTGCGCCCCGCGAGACACAACTCACTCGTACACAAGCCCGTGCCCGTCGTCGAGCTCCTGCAGCAACGAGTGAAGAACGCACAGATTTCGGCGGCTTTTTAAAAACGATGTCTTCGGGAACCGGGGAGGACGAAAACGAGGGGGAAGTGGAGCAGCGCCAGAATGCGAGGGTGGGGGAAATGGGATATCCCCGAGAAAACCCTCCGTCCAGTGGCATCGTCCGGCACGATACCCAAGTGCGAAAAATCCGGGAGCGACCCCGCCGGGAATCGAACCCGTACCGTGTCGAGCGCTCTAGCCGCTACACCACCACGAATCCTGTCCGTGACGGGGATGCCAGACCGATCGTGGTTGCAGCCCAGCATCCGGCATTATAGTCTGTTGGCAGTATATTCAAACTTTCGGAATTAGACCTTTGAAAAATTACCTGTGTACGAATTGTTTGTTTGTCTCCTAGATATGTCGTGTATCACAATCGTTTCATACTTCTGTTCACATAAAAGTATTTCACTTAATCGTTCAACCCCATTGCAAGAACCTTTCAAACAACTAAGTATTTAATTTATTTTTAAATTGAAGTTATTTATTTTTTAGCTGTACATTATATTCCATTTTTAATTTATGTGAATAAAAACAGACAAAACGCAGGCGTGGTAGTAATGCCTAGTAAGAAATAGTTGTCATGTAAAATATAATTACAGAGGATGCGCACGAATGCGGTGCGTTGCCACCTCGGTGTGGACTTAATCTTTGTTNGTCATGTAAAATATAATTACAGAGGATGCGCACGAATGCGGTGCGTTGCCACCTCGGTGTGGACTTAATCTTTGTTGGAACGAGACGTTGGAATATCATGATAGTGGAACTTTAGCAGGGCTTCAGGAAAAGTTGGAAGCAATCAAAAATTGACTATGTTTTGAAATTTTTNGTCATGTAAAATATAATTACAGAGGATGCGCACGAATGCGGTGCGTTGCCACCTCGGTGTGGACTTAATCTTTGTTTGAACGAGGCGGAGGAATAGCATGATAGTGGAACTTTAGCAGGGCTTCAGGAAAAGTTGGAAGCAATCAAAAATTGACTATGTTTTGAAATTTTTCGGTATCTGATGGTTCGGAGTCCACTTCAGTCATGGGAGCCATTTTTTTTATTTCGGTGACTTATGAGGCCGTAGCGTTGTACACTGCTGTTAAATTTCTGACTCCCGCCGATGCACAAAGTCCATGGTTCGATCTTATGAGTAAACGTATGACAAAATAAACTTTTATGGGGCAGTATTAAAATTGATTTCTTGCAAGTGTTTCTTCTCCATCCAACAGATGAAGGCATAAATACTGAGTTGGTGTAGAAATTTTACTTGATGTAGTTAACGTAAATGTATCGTTGGTAATGATAAACATTTTTCGGACTGTCATAATATTCGTATTTTCCAATGAAACGTCTGCTAGATAACACGGTACGAGCACCGAATAGGCAAGTGTATAGAAACGAAATGGCGTGGTGGTACTTTTGTAGTTTCTGATATGAACATTGTTGTAATGCGTGAAGTTTTCGATGTTCTAGGTTGATTACTTAGAGAGGGATAAGCCATTGAATGTAAATATAGGACATGTGTTAACAAAAGCCCTAACACTATGCTAGGAATATAGGTGTTATTTAACAGAGATATGAGCAAACGATTAACAATGATATCATTCATTTCGTTAATAAAAAAGGGGCTGCAGCACTAATTGGTTTGCAACTTTATTCTGTACGTGATTGAATGCGACACGACTGNTCGTTAATAAAAAAGGGGCTGCAGCACTAATTGGTTTGCAACTTTATTCTGTACGTGATTGAATGCGACACGACTGCACTATGCATCGTTGCGAACCACTAACTTACACGGCAAATTTGGTTTTGACGGATATCGTAACGTCTAA
Source organism: Clitarchus hookeri (assembly GCA_002778355.1). Classification (NCBI taxonomy): domain Eukaryota; kingdom Metazoa; phylum Arthropoda; class Insecta; order Phasmatodea; family Phasmatidae; genus Clitarchus; species Clitarchus hookeri. The sequence continues at coordinate 51,624 of NQII01002708.1, read as the reverse complement.
CACGTCCGCAGCTAATATCGCATTATTTTAGCGAACACGTAGTTNTCGTTAATAAAAAAGGGGCTGCAGCACTAATTGGTTTGCAACTTTATTCTGTACGTGATTGAATGCGACACGACTGAACATTGTTTAAGTAATTAAAAACACTATGCATCGTTGCGAACCACTAACTTACACGGCAGATTTGGTTTTGACGGATATCGTAACGTCTAACACGTCCGCAGCTAATATCGCATTATTTTAGCGAACACGTAGTTACCAAGGCTTCTATTTGCTACATGATCTACAGAAATTAATAAACTGTGGTCACAGAAATGGCTGAAGTATGAGCCAACCATCTATGCGTGGACAAAAATTGCCGTTTAAGCTGGCACGTGGTTAAGGGAATGGCAAATAACTGTATTGTATAAATACTGAACTCAACTACTCTAATTTTTGTTAAAAATGAAACACCAAGAAGGATACACGTGATTGAAATGACCTTTTTCCCCACAGATTAGGTACATGGCAATACACAATTTATTAGGATTACAGAAATGTACATGATCTCTGTACTTGAGGATTCAGCCCCTAAGTGCTGCAATCAGAGCCCTTAAATGGCGTGGCATGGAATCAAAGAGAATCTGACTATATTTCTGAGGAATCTCCCTCCACGTTGTTTGAATGCGAGTCGACAAAGCATCAACAGTTGTTGCTGTAGGACCGTGACAAACAAGTCGCCGACCAACCATATCCCAGACATGTTCGATGGGCGACATGTCAGGCGAACGTGCAGGCCAGGGAAGCAGTGGTACCCGTCGTTCCTTGAGATAGGCATGCACATTCCTCGTCATCGTCACATGTGACCGGGCATTGTCCTTCTTAAATATGGCATGTGGAGTCGCAGAATGAGGGGAATTACCGAGGCTCTAAAACCTCCCTGATGTAGTGGTTGCTGATTTGATTGCCTTCAATACGTAGGAGTCGAGATTGTATGTTGTATCCAATAACGCCCAAAACTATCTTACTTAACGTTTGTCCGCTATGCCGCTCCACAATGCAGGCTGCCAGATTGCGGTCACTCCGGTAGAGTCTAAAACGTATGCGGCCATCACTGTAGGACAGGTTGAAGCGGAACTCGTCCGAACAAACTACATTTTGCCACTCAGCACTCCAACGACGGCGTTCATGTCCCATTGCAGTCTGAGGCGTTTGTGGCTCCTGGACAATGGAAGCCGACGTTATGGCATGTGTGCCACCAGTCCAGCCCGCAGCAGACAGCGTCGAACCGTCGATGCAGACAGGTTCACACCCATTGCAGTGCTCAAGTGTCGAGCCAATACTAAGGACGAGGCTGTACGGCCCGTTACGGCCATGCGGACAAGATGGCGTTCATCCCGTGCTGTGGTCACATTGCGTGGTCCAGTGCCCGCTCGTCGCTGTGTACGACCCTCTTCTATTCACCGGTTCCACACATGCATCACTGTCGTAGCAGCATGCTTTGTACGAGCTGAAATGTCACGGTATGACAAACCCTTTTCCCGGAGACCGATGGTTCTGCCCCTTTCGAACTCACGCACATGCTGATATGGCGCCCTTTGACGTCGACTAAGCATACTGACACTTGCGTTCACTTAGCTTGATGGCTCTTCACCGTCTGAGCTTGGCGGAGCACTGACCTTTCCGGTCACACAAGAGAGGGCGCTGCTGGGTCTACGTGTACGCTATCTCTCTGTAATCGTAACCACTTATTGCTGGTACACTATTCTACACATCCTCCGAGTTTGGATTCATTCGGGCCATTCTTTCTGGGTGTTGAGATTTTCACAAAGAATTGTGTTTTTTTGATAAACTTTTTGAATAAGGGTACCGCTTCAAGAGACGTGCAGTTGTTAAGAAATCGGTTTTTATTTTAATGCTATAGATAATTATTCGCTAGTGTAAGCTATTGATAATTTTAGGCATGTTAATTTCTCAATATTTTATTTAAGTGTATTTTTAAGAGTTAAAATTACGAAAACGGATGTTTTTAGGTCGATACTAATGTATCAAATTTCCGGTAGAGAACTTAGATATTGTAATATAACATCCTTTGCACATCCTGCTACCTTTATTATTACGCTATAAATGACAAGGCCACTTTGCAGGACTGCAATTACTGCATAACAGTTTACTGCCTTGCATGTGCAGGCAATAAAATATTTGAAACGGTAGCCAATTTCGTACCTAGGTCTCCCACGCTTCACTGCAGTACCCGAGTAAAATAGTTCCGGGTAGGCGGGTCCTAAAGCAAATTCCCGTTTGAAATTGTACTATTAAATTAACGATATTTCTTTCCCGGTTGCGGCCATCGAAGAAGGTTGTAAAACTCTGTCGTGGCGAAACTGAGAAATGAAATCATCATCATAAAAAGGGGTGGGGAGAGAAGAAAACGGTTATATCGAGGCGTGGTTGTAATGCAGCTCGCAGTTCGGCCATAAACTTGGCTTCCTCCCGAAACACGTTCATAATTATCCAGTTATGCAGTGGCAACGTGCTAATGGGCTGTCCGTGCCGCCCCTGATACAAAACACTGTAATTATCAAATGAAGGTGTAAGAGGCGTCGGACGGTAATTTGTCTGCGCGCGTTCGCCGCCGTGCAAGCAATCCTCGGAAGTCGTGGGCCGTCAGGACGTTGCATCTGCCGCGAACTGCGAGCCTTACAGCTTCGTGGCTATAGCCTGTTCACGCCATCTTCACGTTTTTTTTAATCATACCGTAAAAAAAAATAAGCCTATGTATGACGTGTTGGGTTGTTTCATAAGTACGTCGTGTATCACAAGCGTTTTATACTTCTGTAAACTTAAAATGTTGAGTTGAGAGATTTGTGTGGCGCTTAACAACGAGATCTTGAGAGCCGACGAGGGTGAAACGAGGTGAGAATGGAGCAGCGCCGTAATGCAAGGGTGGGGGAAACGTGATATCCCCGAGAAAGCCCGCCGAGCAGCGGTATCGTCCGGCATGATCCCCACTTGCAAAAATCCGGGAGTGACCCGTCGTGTAAACTTAGGTATCTTATTTTTGGTTAAATTGGAATTTAATATATAGTTTGTGATAATATTCTATATATAATAAATATGAACTAAAAACAGAGAAAACAGGTGTTTTGATAATGCCTAGTAAGAAATAACTCTCATGCAAAATATAATTAAGCTAAGCGTTTTGAGCATGAGGTGGAGGAATGACCTTGAAGCACAACTGTGGCAGAGCTTCAGGAAAGTTGGAAGTAACCATGAACGAACTCTATAGAATGCTGTCGGTAAACTGAGCGCTTTCGAGAGCCCTGCTTATGATCTACTTCTCTGATCACATTGTATCCTTCCACCACATGTACATGTAAAATTGCCATGGGCCTGATCACGTTACTCGGGCGCCGGCCAAGAGAAATTGTGGAACCGTTAGCCCATGTGCATGTGTTATTATAGTCTATTCGCGGTTTCTTCACACTTTTTGAATCAAACCCCACGTATGACGTATTTAGTTATTACCTAGATACGCCATGCGTCACAACCGTTTTATACATCTGTTAACATAAAAGTATCTAATTTTTCGTTAAATTGAAGTTTTGCCTATCTTTTATTTACGAATTATAATATAGAAACAGTGAAAAAACACGTAGGTTGGTAGCGCCTAGTAAGAAATAGTTTTCATGCAGAATACTATTATAACTGAGTGCGCACGAATTCGGTGCGATGTCCTTTGGTGTAATTATATAGACTTAGTTAAGCCCTGTTTGCATGAGGAGGACGAATATCCTGGAAGTAGAACTTTGGCAGGGCTTCAGAAAAGTGTGAAGTAGTCGTGAATGGATTATATACGCAAATTCTCGCTGTAATTTTAATGAAGCAAGAAACGCTAACCTCACAGTAAATAACTTTAAACATTACGCTTTCAGTACAACGCCGAATATTTATATTGATTCGCTGCAAACTTAACTGGGAGCTCGCATGCCAATGTGCACTGAAACATAGCAGTGGCTTTTTCCAAAGGTTGATTTCAAAAGTGTTCACATTGCCACGGTCAGCTTATGTAGTCCGTTCGTGGTTATTTCCAACTTTTCTGAGGCCCTGCTATTCCTCCGCCACCGTCTACAAAGCTTAACTAAGTCTAGAAAACCACACCAAAAGTAAAACTCTTCCATTTAGCTCAATGTTTTGCGTGAGAACTACTTCGTACTAGGAATCACCAACACACGTATTTTGTCTCTGGCTTCATTAATATTAATTATGACTGCTAATAGATTTAAGTAAACAAACACACTTGTTGACTGTGCTTAGTAAACGATCAGACATGTCATACAAGGGGTGATTTCTCAAGGGATTGATTTTAAAAAAAAAGTGTGCAGATATTGCGAATGGGCTATAGGCGGCGTGATGCGCCTAGTGAAGGAGCTGTGTAATTTTCTCTGCTCGGGCCGCTGCATCCTAATGCCCGCGACGGCGTGAATACAGGTTTTCCGGGCTCGCTACTCGGCTTTTCCTTGTTTGGATCGGCTCGTCGGATGGGCCGAGCGCGCCCGCGGAGGTAAACCTGGCTCGCGGCTAATTAAGTGAGCTCTTTTAGAAATCGCTGCTTGTAACTTCTTCTCTGAGTTCGTCGCCGGCCACCCGGCCGCATGCGGAGGTTAGAACTTTCCTCGGCTTCGATGACGACCGACAAGCGACGCTGTGGAATTCCCAGAAACATCGCCAATTCATACTTTTATTGAAACCGTGAAATTATTTGAAAGACCGCTAACACCTTCTCTAATGTGTAAGAAACGTCGCTTGCGANTACTTTTATTGAAACCGTGAAATTATTTGAAAGACCGCTAACACCTTCTCTAATGTGTAAGAAACGTCGCTTGCGACACACTGGCGCGCATCGCTCTTAGTGCTTTAGTGATTCTTTGCCTTGCGCCAACAAAATTAAAACCTCTTGCCAGGAGGTGCCCTTGAAAATTATATTATCGCTTTACTGTCATAGCGAACATTATCATTAAGTACTTTGTTATTAACCCTTTCACGCTGAATTTTTTTTTTTTGTATTATTAAACCAGTTCTTTGGGAACTAGTTGCCAAGATTATTTTGCAGCACTACAAGCAAATTAGAAAAATTTAAAAGATAACTGCAGATCTTGTTAAAACTAAAGCGTCGCTCTAACAAGCAAGAACCAGACAATGAGCTGTAGGCTTTGTGTTCAGCTATAGACGTAAGAACCATCAATATATTATAACAGTAACGCGGTTCACCAAACAGTAATCCACATGGAACGGCGTTGGACATAAAGCATCACAGTGTTAAGTCCTGGCTAAAAATAACCTTACTCCGCGCTGTGGGCACTGGGCCTAAATGCGTTTGATCATAATAGAAAAAAAACTGCACGTCAAGGACGCTGTTTCCGCCAGCTGGTAAGTATCACAGCCGTCGTGGAAGACGTCTCGTGAAAAGGATTCGGGAAGGGTGGGAAGAGAATCCTCGTGGAACGATGATCAGGCGACAGTCTGAAACGACCGTCGCGCTTTTACTTCCCTCTCCCCACCCCCCCTTTACATTGGACGGCAACAGTGAAAGCAAGGGCTGTATTTCGCGCTAATACCCGGGCGAGGTTGCGACGGCCTGATGGATGGCACGACGTCCCTTTTGACNTACTTTTATTGAAACCGTGAAATTATTTGAAAGACCGCTAACACCTTCTCTAATGTGTAAGAAACGTCGCTTGCGAGACACTGGCGCGCATCGCTCTTAGTGCTTTAGTGATTCTTTGCCTTGCACCAACAAAATTAAAACCTCTTGCCAGGAGGTGCCCTTGAAAACTATATTATCGCTTTATTGTCATAACGAACATTATCATAAAGTATTTTGTTATCAACCCTTTCACGCTGAATTTTTTTTGTATTACTAAACCAAATCTTTGGGAACTAGTTACCAAGATTATTTTGCAGCACTACAAGCAAATTAGAACATTTTTAAACATAACTGCAGATCTTGAAAACTATATTATCGCTTTACTGTCATAACGAACATTATCATAAAGTATTTTGTTATTAACCCTTTCACGCTGAATGTTTTTGTATTACTAAACCAAATCTTTGGGAACTAGTTACCAAGATTATTTTGCAGCACTACAAGCAAATTAGAACATTTTTAAACATAACTGCAGATCTTGAAAACTATATTATCGCTTTACTGTCATAACGAACATTATCATAAAGTATTTTGTTATTAACCCTTTCACGCTGAATGTTTTTGTATTACTAAACCAAATCTTTGGGAACTAGTTACCAAGATTATTTTGCAGCACTACAAGCAAATTAGAACATTTTTAAACATAACTGCAGATCTTGTTAAAACTAAAGCGTAGCTCTAACAAGCAAGAACCAGACAATGAGCTGTAGGCTTTGTGTTCAGCTATAGACGTAAGAACCATCAATATATTATAACAGTAACGCGGTTCACCAAACAGTAATCCACATGGAACGGCGTTGGACATAAAGCATCACAGTGTTAAGTCCTGGCTAAAAATAACCTTACTCTGCACTGTGGGCACTGGGCCTAAATGCGTTTGATCATAATAGAAAAAAAACTGCACGTCAAGGACGCGGTTTCCGCCAGCTGGTAAGTATCACAGCCGTCGTGGAAGACAGGAAGACGTCTCGTGAAAAGGATTCGGGAAGGGTGGGAAGAGAATCCTCGTGGAGCGATGATCAGGCGACAGTCTGAAACGACCGTCGNATTTTAAATTATTGATCTTATACGTGGGAATGCGTGTACATAGCGTTTGTGTTATTGTTTGTCATCAATTTACTTGCTTAATTTTTTTTAAACCCAAATCGTACATCGAAGTATAACATTTAGCTGTAGAGACTTGACCTTATGTTTGAGAAATACTTAACATTCTGCCACAGAGAACCTGAGAATACAGAGGTGAAATAGCATCTTGTTCCACAAATTCCAGTCGTACTCGCCAACAAAATGGCGTCACATGCCAGCGTCATGTCGGGACCCCGTTCGCCAATCAGCACGTGGTAACGTACTTGCCAACTGGTCGCCCTGCTAATAAGGAATGTATTTTCAGCGCTCAGTAGCCAGTTAGACACAGAGCCCGTTCTCAGAACCACTCGCAGCCAATAAGAAAATGCCCCCCCCCCCTTTTCAATCAAAGCAACAACCACGCCATCAGTGTTGCCAATTTAGCGATATTGTCGCCAGAAATAGCGATTTTTAAACATATTTAAGCGACATAATATTTTTACTTTTATGTTTATTAAATAGGGAGTTAGTGACATTTCAAGTTCCCACTAGTGACAAAAATAAATGTTTCTATATTTACTGTATAGGAATCTAGCAACATTTACAGTGTCCTAAGCGATTTTCAGTGAATATGAGTTGGCAACACTGACGCCAGTTCGTTTCTTTGTACTCTGTGCCAACGGCTTATTTGGCGTATATTAGCAGACTCTTAACCTAAAATAAACGTGCTACAAAATTGAGGTCCAATCATGGCTTCCCGCTGTTTTAGCAAGCAGCCAATGACACGCTGACTCCTACACGAAAATATGAAAGGGCGTAAAGCCTATGCTTAAATGATCTGGAACAAGCAAATGTTTTCCTCTGTTTATGAGCGGAGACACTAAACCTTCGCNGTAAAGCCTATGCTTAAATGATCTGGAACAAGCAAATGTTTTCCTCTGTTTATGAGCGGAGACACTAAACCTTCGCGAAATTAATTTCAGGACAAACTATCATTTTTAAAAAATGCTATTAAACTTCTTAAATATTAATGGAAATTTCTTACCTAAACGTCATATGGAAATACTATCACACATGAGAATGCAAATATAGCAATGGTTGGCGTCCTTACTATACAAAGTTGGGAACTTCCCTATGCATTNGTAAAGCCTATGCTTAAATGATCTGGAACAAGCAAATGTTTTCCTCTGTTTATGAGCGGAGACACTAAACCTTCGCAAAATTAATTTCAGGACAAACTATCATTTTTAAAAAATGCTATTAAACTTCTTAAATATTAATGGAAATTTCTTACCTATACGTCATATGGAAATAATATCACACATGAGAATGCAAATATAGCAATGGTTGGCGTCCTTACTATACAAAGTTGGGAACTTCCCTATGCATTNATATCACACATGAGAATGCAAATATAGCAATGGTTGGCGTCCTTACTATACAAAGTTGGGAACTTCCCTATGCATTTCACTGTTTCGTGAGCGAATGCAAGAACACTGCCATTTCTGTGCGGGAAAATAATTCACCATTCGCGCTCTCTCACCATACGTATACGCTGGTATGGTGAATATACGAATAATTTCTTAGACCACATATACATCCTGCACATATAACTAACTGTCTTTTACAATTGGAGCGCTGTTTGAAAGACACGCCCTGAACTAATATGGGCCGATAACTAACTGACTAGAAAAATAGCACTGAATCACGTGTCACCTGGTCAGGGGTAAAACTGGGACATCAGCCAGTGAACATTAGAGGCTCCAATTCACGAGTGAGTGTGGACTTTANGCACTGAATCACGTGTCACCTGGTCAGGGGTAAAACTGGGACATCAGCCAGTGAACATTAGAGGCTCCAATTCACGAGTGAGTGTGGACTTTAGCCGAATGAACACGTGAATTCGCGGGTCTTCAGTTAGCTTCCTTGCTTCAACGCTGCAAATGCGCAAAAAAAAAATCTCGAGTTATCATCCTTCAAAAAAGCACTCATTAGTACTGCGCTTACAAATATCTCGCCCCGGGCGGGCCGACAGCTGTTTGCTTGCGAACTGTTGCAAGGTAAGCTGTGGCTTGCTCGCTGCTGTACGTTCTCGGCGCACCCAGCAGGAACCGATAACCACCGTGGGGCCTAGGGAATCAGAATGTTTTTTTTTTCAAACCACTCACGACGAGAGCAGGCAAGGGACCCTATTACACGCGTCCTGTGCCGAGCAGAGCTAACGTCAGCTTACCTTGCAACAGTTCACCACGCGCCACTCCGCCTGTCCCCCTCACAATACCGCACGACGAGAACTGAAAGCCGGATTTGGAAGCGGTGACGGCTGAAAGCTTTAATCAGAGGGAGAAATGCAGTGCCACTTCACGGGTGCTTATCGGGCACTCGGCGCACGAGGGCCTGTTCCGCCGATTGTCGAGAGCTCTCTGTGAAATCCGCGCGCGCACTCCGGTTGCGATCGCCCGCCGTATGAAATGCGGAGGGTGATTTGTTTATGTATTTAATTTTTCACCTCGCTTTGACGTCCCCATCGCCGCGGATGTGTGCGTCGGGACGTGAAATATATTCGCGAAGCTCGATTAAGTACAGGTTCGATTTCAAACACTCGTGCTTTTTAAGTGATTTTCGTAACTGNTTATGTATTTAATTTTCCGCCTCGCTGTGACGTCCCCATCGCCGCGGATGTGTGCGTCGGGACGTGAAATATATTCGCGAAGCTCGATTAAGTACAGGTTCGATTTCAAACACTAGTGCTTTTTAAGTGATTTTCGTAACTGGATCAAAATTAACTTGACATAACTGTTGCATCAATAAAAATCACACAGGCACGCGCGCACACACACACACACACACACACACACACACAAAAGGACCGAATTCCGTGCTGCCTATCTGAATAAAAGTCGCCTAGCCATGTGAACAACCCGCTGAGATTTTGGAACACAAACGNCACACACACACACACACACACACAAAAGGACCGAATTCCGTGCTGCCTATCTGAATAAAAGTCGCCTAGCCATGTGCACAACCCGCTGAAATTTTGGAACACAAAAGACTTCGGCTTCTGAACTACAGGGCACCGAACTATCAAATTTCCATAGGCCCTAGTAACGAGCATTCGCACCTTCCATGGGTTCGACCTCGCCGCTAAATACACTCACTACTCAAATGTAACGCCCCTATCTTACTTGGGTCTCGCGACACTAAAAACTTCGATCGATGTTATGCGTGACCTACGTAGTAAAAAATTAGAATTGCACAAATGTGTGAAATAAAAATCAAGAAATCTGGGACCATAATTGTTTTTCCCTCGATCATCGCAAATTTTTCGCTCGGTATTCGAACACGCAAATGGAATAAGTTTCTATACTATAGCAGTAACCACTTAGCTACCGATGTACGTGTTAACTTATCAAAAGTCTACGTTGGTCACGCCAAATCTTTGTCACTAGTCCGTTTTGTTAACAGTTTCGGTAGAAGGAGTGATATTTTAATAACAGTTTACGCGTGGGGACTTATACGTATTATGATCCAATATATGTTAAGTGGAGAATGTGCTTTTTTTTCCCTTTAGCAGAATACGGCGGTTTTATTAATTGAAGTAACGAAGAAAGCTTCGCGTTAAGTCGTCAATGTCCGTATATACGTCCCTAATCGGAAAGAGGAGAGTTTGGGGCACCTCTTAGCATCTGGGTCTTAAGAGCCGATGGAGGTGAAGAGAGGTGAGTAAGTAGCAGTGCCGGAACGCAGAGGCGGGGAAAAACTGGAGATCCCCGAGAAAACCCGCCGACAAGCGGTGGCATCATCCGGCATGATTTCCACGTGCGAAAGTCCGGGAGTGATCCCGCCGGGAATCGAACCTGGGTCGCCTTGGTGAGAGGCGAGCGGTGTGACCATACACCAGAAGGGGAAAAAGAAAACCAACGTTTTATCTTCCGTGTGTTTCGCTGCTGGTGGCGATGACGCATCCGTTTACCAACGGGACTTCCCCATAAATTTCCCCGTTAATATATTTACATTTACTACGGCGGGAGATATCGCGTGCTGACAGGGTGGCGGGGCAAAGGATCATATTTTAAATCCAATGGTAAAATGTCGTTGCGTCCGTGCGTCGCCGGCCCACAGAGTACTTACGAATACACAGCCCAAGCAGCTGCTTACACCGCCAACTCCAGCCTCGCAAGTCAACAAAATGGCGTCGCTAGCCAGCATCATGTCTTAACGCCGTTCGCCTATCAGTACCTGTTGACTTAATTTCCAGCCTGCAGCTCAGCCAATAGAGAGCATTTTGCAACGCGCGGTAGCCACTTCCCACAACCTCGCGCTGCCAACCAGAGAAAGGGTACCCCACATCAAAGCTACCGCCACGTTATTTCGCCTCTGCCTACTCATCTACTCTGTGGCCAGGCGAGAGCTTGTCCAGCACCTATGAGGCCGCAGTGGTGCAGTGGCTAGAGCGCTCGCCTGCCACCAAGGTTGAACCGTGCTCGATTCCAGGCGGGGCCGCTCCCGGATTTTCGCATGGGGGGAATCGTGCCGGACGATGCTGCCCGTCGGCGAGCTTTCTCGGGGATCTCCCGTTTCCCGCGCCCTTGCATTCCGGCGCTGCTTCACACCTACTACCTCGTTTCAAACTCATCGGATCTCAAAGACACCAGACCACTCCACTCGTCTTGTCCGACACCTGGAGAGAACGTCGTGGTGTGGAGGAACCGCCCGGGATGGCTGGTAGGAGACGCGGGACGGAAGTAATTTGCGTCTCTCGGCGTGATGCGTAGTCGGGAAGCCTGCGACGTCTGCTTATCGTATCCCTCGGGGCGTTCTTCCTCCTCGCCTGCACCCTTCCTCCTCTCCTGCACCCTTCCTTTCCCTGCCGGTGTGCGTGACTATCGACAGCACCTCTCTCGAAGTGTGTGCGCACCGCGGCGGAGAACCTGGCAAGCCCGGATATGGAACCGAGAAATCTTTCTCGCCTTCCCACCACCTCCTCCCCTTTTTCCATTTCCCTAGTACTTGTCGGCATGCCAAATCTCCGACGGATGCTGTTGGGATCCGCCTTATCTCATCCCTTTTTCTTCAACGCCTCGCAGTGTTATCACTGCAAAAATCTTATTACACGCACAGATACACCAACTTCAAGTTTTCAAATTCGGTACCATAAAAAGTAAAAATTAAAATTATATAACGTGATAATAATTCTCTATGACGTGTTTATAATTTCTGTGTTGAAAGCAGTATGCGGGAAAATAAAATTAAACTTATTTAAATATTTCAAACGCACCGGTTTGGCATTTATATATATATATATATATATATATATATATATATATATATATATATATATATTAAACATCTCATGCATTTAAACGGTGCAATGAGTTCTCTTATAATATTAGAGTATGTTTTTCCCCCCTTTCACTATTGTTTTTAAGAGTACAGGAATTTGCAGAAACAAAGACTCTTTTGTCTTTTCTATTACAATTTTACCTGGAGGATTATTACTGATTGTGTGGTACTCCCACAGTGAAATATATTTGTTACCTGTGTGTAAGGACAAGAAGAATTCACGGTAAACGTAAGTCGCCTGCATAATTGCGCACAAAACTCATTTAGTATTTACTTGACGTATGGAAATGGACATCTTTTTAACCTGTAGTTGTACGTTAAACTATTATCTTCGGATCTGTTGATGGGGTTGCTTTCAGAGCCAAACGTAATGCCACCCGTTTTATGTTATATTTTTGACATAACTGGTTTCGAGTATTCATTATAGTAAATCCATTACACTTAAAAAATACCAGTAACAATAGCAGTGTAATCGAAAATGTTCATAGGATAATGTAAACAAAATACATAACATAATAATCAATTTTATTTAGTGGTTTCTAGTTTCGTTACTAATTTTTACACAGCATCCGCTTGCGTTCCAATTGGAAAACTTGAATTCCTCCTGAATAAAATTTTTAAAAACCTGGGAGATCGCGAGCAGTTTTGTCACGTCTCGTTGTATGGTGGTTATAAGTCTACGTTCCGAAGTAGTTGCGAGGACAATGGGCACAAAAACAAACTACGAGCGTGCAGAATAACGCCACGTCAATTATGCATATTTTCCTTGCCAGTATGTCAGTGACTCGAATTAGTCTCAGAGCGTCACTTCATCAACGTATAAATCGCAGTCTACAAATACCGCTTCCCACGTTTGCATTCGGCCTTGGCGTGAAAATATCTATATTTTCTTTGCCAGTCTAATCAGAGCTTGTAATAGTTGCTTTGTCTTGTCTTTACCCGACCTTCATTTTAATTTCAAGGTAGGTTGCGCGCATTTACATCTCAGATTATCTCTACAGCATACTCGAGGTTTTCCTCTTCTTTCGTGGTTCGTCCCTCCCGTTTTCGACTAGAGAGCCTGCATAATGGAACTTGCATTATTGCGGTGTGAAGTACTACCGACTCCAGTGTGCAAAGCCTTAAAAAATGTACGTTCACACCTCACGCCCGCGGGGCCGCGGTGGCTGAGCGGTTAGACTGTTCGCCTCCCACGAAGGCAAACCGGGTTCAATCTCCGGCCGGGTTACTTCGGATTTTCGCAAGTGAGAATCGTGGCGGACGGTGCCGCTGGTCGACGGGTTTTCTCGGGGATCTCCCGTTTCCCCCGCGCTTGAGTTCCGGCGCTGCTCAATTCTCACCTCCTTTTCACCCCCAATGGTCCTCAAGACCTTGATGTTAAGAGTGGTATATAGTCCCATCTCTAGTGAGAAGCACACATTGGTTTTGTAATAGTGAATATTTTGAAACTATTATAGATATAAACGAAAAAATTTTTTCGCATTAGAAAAAACTTGAAACGTTCGAGCTATGGTTATACTTTTCCATTCAATCAGTGTTAGATATATTATTTTTAATGATGAAATTGCGTAATTTTGCGCATGATTTTCAGTAAATTGGTAAAGAAATGCTTGAAACAAAAATATAGTAGAATCAGCTATAGTTTTCTGAGTAAAATCATGTCAAAAAAAAGTATTGTCAGAGCATTGAATTTTAAGAAATTTAACTAAAAATATAGGTATGTTTTGCACATTTTGAGGCCCGTCTCGTGCTGCTGCCTACTGGCTACGCAGTTGNTATTTTTAATGATGAAATTGCGTAATTTTGCGCATGATTTTCAGTAAATTGGTAAAGAAATGCTTGAAACAAAAATAATAGTAGAATCAGCTATAGTTTTCTGAGTAAAATCATGTCAAAAAAAAGTATTGTCAGAGCATTGAATTTTAAGAAATTTAACTAAAAATATAGGTATGTTTTGCACATTTTGAGGCCCGTCTCGTGCTGCTGCCTACTGGCTACGCAGTTGTCCTCGTCTCGCCCCGAGTGCTGACCTCGAAGGGAGGGGGTGACTGGCAGTGGCCTGCCGCAGTAGGGGAGGTATTGTCTCCTCTCAAGGACAGGCGTGTCCTTATGCGAACCCGAGGCGGTAGTCTTGGGCTGGTTGGTTGAGACATCCCGAGAGATCGCTCACGCGATTGTACGCAGCAGGGGGTTGTTGACGCGCTTCACTCTACTGGCTCTATTGTTTGCCTTATTCTAAGAACGAATATTTACGGACACATTTTCCAGATTTTTTCATCAAACTACTGAACATAGAAATGGATTTATTGAAGCGTACTTTTATGTATGAAAAATTAAATAATTAAGAATATTTGACACACAAGTAGACGAATGTTGTGTTTTCCAAGTCGAACGTGGGTCCGTGGTTGGCACAGTGGCTAGGGCTCTGATCTCCCACTCAGGCGATCTCGGTTATAGCACCAAGCTTCAAACACGGAACCGATATTTTCGCACTACACATACCTCTGGCTAAGAATAAACAACCGAATACCACCCCTGGTTTTCCTTAAATTGGCCTGTCCCACCTCAACCCCATATCTCCAACGTCCAGGGTTTCTCCCATCAGTCATTCGTACGGTTTTATTTTTATGGAAGAAAAAAAAGGGGGGGTGGTGAGATTAGAGTAGTAGGGCTATGTTACAATTTTAATACGCCAAAAGTGTTTCTTTGAAATTACTGACCGAAAGGAGCGAAAGGTTTGTTTTGCTGATCATCTGTATTTATACCATAGGGAATGTTTTGAGTTTTAAAAAATTATGATGTCCTATACGTGTCGTAACACTATCAATTTTCCCACAGTCGTCAATTCAACAACTGAGAAATTCTTTAAACGGTTTGTTGATTATGGCAATAGTCGAGAACAATAGTGGTTATCATATTTTCTTAAATTTTATGAATAAGATAATAACAAACAACCGTAATTTAATTTGAGCGTGCGTATGGCACGCCCAACGGAAAAATGAAATCGATATTTTATATAAACACCCGCCGTGTGTTGAGAAATCAACAATGTTTTATACTTTAAACACGGGTCGAGGCACAGCGGGAAGTGTATGAAGAAATTGCTACAATTGTTATAAACGGATCGTTTTAGTTACTTATCAGCCGTAATAAATATTTCGATACTTTCGCAAACAACATGTGTTTTAAATAACAATGTAGCGTTAAAAGCCGTTAAATTTGCGTTATCATAGATTATGTCTTTACAAGACATCTCAAATGGAGGATATAGAAGGATTTCCAGTAATTGCCTTTGAATGCTGCTGCTTTATGCTGGGGTAAGGGGCTAAATGCGGGACGGCTTATAATACATAAAAAACCTGATTACACATTTTTCAACATCCGAGTTTTACCCGGGATTCGAACCCAAGACCTGGTTGTCGGAAGTCTCCTTAACGACCTCGGTGACGGTCGTTACCTTGTAGTCTGAAAACTGAAACAGTGGAAATTGATTTCGTTCCAGTGGAAATTATATTTTTGCAGTCGTCTAAAATTGCATTGGTGTTTACCGTTTGAATTAAGTGTTATGAAACTGTGATTTCCTACATTCTAAACTTGAAACTGTGAGAATTGAGCCAAATAAGTGAAAATTGCACAACTGATAATCAGTGCCAGATAACTAATTAATATAGTAGCTGAATTTCACTGAATTATTTGTGATTACCACTGAATGTGAAGAATCCCACTGCTATCAAGTCACTTGTTCACNCAGCTGAATTTCACTGAATTATTTGTGATTACCACTGAATGTGAAGAATCCCACTGCTATCAAGTCACTTGTTCACAGTTTATTTGCTTGGTTCGCCGATTAGCAGTAGCTTTTCAACTGACATTCAGTGAATGTTATTTCGCTAATTGATGTCACCGATTCGGACTTAGAGCGTACGATGTCCAGTTATATTCGCTACTCCAGTGTACTGGTTCCAGGTTAGTTCCACTCATTCGCCAGTTTGAGACGTCGTGTTAATTGAATTTTCATTCCATGACATTTCACTAACTGGAATCGCTGGTACAGTTTCAGAGCGTATCGCAAAAAGATCGGTACTACATTGTGAATTGCATCACGTTAAACTCATTTACCCAGCTCACAAAGGAGCCACGAAAACCATTACGAGGAGCAGTCCAGCAAGGCTAAAAAAATAAGACTGTCGAGTAAACAAAAGCAAGCGCGACAAGGACGTGGTGTGATCGAGATTCCTAGTGAGCAGCCGTCCGCGTCCATCGACTTCTTTACGTGACCGCCCGGTTCGTATCGAACTTGTAAAGCATGTCGAGTTTTCTTGCCTCTCGTCGAGTGCCCTCCGAGCTGCGGCGGGGCTTTCAGCTTCGTGATTGGTGCTAGAAACCGCGGAAGCATCGCCTACCCTTGTTCGAGATGTCCTGTGTCCTAGTCCACCCGACGATTCCAGAAGGTAGCTAGTGATCCATATTGCCGCCTGACATATTCGTTCTTCGTACGTACCGTTATAAAGCAAGTGATAATTTTCATTCTTTAATTTTATTTTNTTGCCGCCTGACATATTCGTTCTTCGTACGTACCGTTATAAAGCAAGTGATAATTTTCATTCTTTAATTTTATTTTTATTTTCGAAGTTATGCTTTTTTTGGCGCGTTGAGGGTAAAAGTTTAGTGTGCAACGGAAGTTGCGCGCGCANTTGCCGCCTGACATATTCGTTCTTCGTACGTACCGTTATAAAGCAAGTGATAATTTTCATTCTTTAATTTTATTTTCGAAGTTATGCTTTTTTTGGCGCGTTGAGGGTAAAAGTTTAGTGTGCAACGGAAGTTGCGCGCGCACAGTGTAACGAAATTCCACAGTGAGCATTGCAATCATGCAGATAATACATGCTGTTACTTAGCAACAAGCATTTGAGGTTATGCGCGTATAATATTTTATTTAAGTCACGCCAAAGAAGTATAACTTCTAACGCGCGTACATAAGTACACGCATCCCCTCCCCCTCCCCCTTTTTTAGATTTTCACTCTACATCGGTCGGGTATTCAATTATAAATAGTAAATTCTACGGCATACCCCCACCTCCCCCCCCTCAAAGGCATCCACGCAGTGATGGACAACATGATGTTCTAGTTAAACATATGCGAATATTTTATAAGCAGAGCCAGCGATTTTTTGTGAAAAAAAAAATTGAAGAAGGGGACTGTAAACACGCCGGCTATCGGCTGCTGCCTGCATTAAAATCCTTTTCCACGTTTTACTGGTCCAATGAGAATCTGATGGCTCCAACACTGGACGTTTTTGATTCGCACGCTGATTCGCACACAAACAGTTGACACCTTTCAAAAACATAATTTAACCAGCCGAGAAAACTTAGCGATCTTGTAGTGTTTTTAAGTACTTTCTGTCTCCAGATATTTTCTGGAAATGCCACTGCCCCTGTGCGTAATGTCATGTGTTGGTCTCTGCCGCGAAACTTTCGATCACTAAAATAATAGATCCCATAGTCGCACCCAGCACGACGAAATACTTGCTGATCAGTACAGTATATATATATTTTTTGCTTTGAGACGACGGTCACTGCGATGCACGTGTTAGTGTCGTCCTTATTCGCTCCCTTGCTGCTAAGATTCGAGCGGCGCAAAAATACAAATCTGGGAAGTGGACGCCTAATAAATTATTTCTTAGGCTTTAACAGATTGTATTAAATGTTTGTATATGCTGTTCACGGTAAAAGCACTTTTGAAAGCCCTGCTTAAGATCTACTTGCATACACATTGTGTATTCTTCCGCCATATATGCAACTAACGTTACCATGGGCCTGATTCGTGCGTCGGTAAAGGCCAGCTATAAAATCTTACACTTATATCTATAAAAAAAATTAAATATAAAAAATGATATTTTACTTATAAATTTGTAATTTAAGTTTAACATCAGTATCTACTTTCTCTCCGTATTCGCCAACTTTACTAGGAGCGTGACTATCAGTGTGCCCGTTAAAATATACGCAAGTGACTTTTTTCAAAGGTTGGTTTCAAAAGTGCTCACCTTACCTAGAACGGCCTTTATGCTGATGTATTTTGTTTACGTATGTTAATATAACGTTCTGGGGGTGTTATTCTTACTCATACTAGGTGTGGCTATTAAGTAACAGGACTGGAGACGACAATATTATTTTGGTGCAAAAATATTACAACATACCTTTGATCTTCAACACACACCCGTCCTCTATCTATACACTGCTGTATGGATATCTTCCTATTTTCAAAGCAGCGTCTTCAACAGACCGAAAATGTGTTACTTGCAATGCTCTGTTCACTGTTCTACGAGGAACAGGTAGAAGTCACATGGTGCAAGACCTGGCGAATATGGGGGATGCTCGAGAACAGGAATGCGCTCGTCCTCTAAAAACTGCACACACTTCTGTCATGTTCAACTGATCATGCAAATTTGGTCTCACCGTCTCGTTGGCCTTGGTCATTACATNGTCTCACCGTCTCGTTGGCCTTGGTCATTACATCTGACGCCTGCAGTTTCCGATTGCTTACAAGTCCATCATCCAGCACACAATTTTTTAATTGTTCTTTATTTTTTTATTTTTACACTTTTATTGCTTTCTAAAGTAACAGCTTGACACAGTCGACCATCATCTTCCACCTCCTCCCAGCCTTCACCTAATCGTTTATGGCATTCGAAAACGTGCCATTATCGCCGTACAGATTCTTTAATTATTCTAAAAATGTCGTCGCGGACAACTATTATTTTTTTAATTTCTCAAGAAATTTTAGGCTTTCTTACCACAGTTTTTATGCTAACTCTCATACAGCTTAACTGACAACAGTTTTCTCTTTTACCGAAGCCCAAAGGCAAAGGCAAAGGCACACTTAAACACACGGAGAACCAGGCTGAGAGACTGTTTACTCAGGAAGCATCAAGGACACCTGCCTTACGTCCGCTTCGCTCTACTCCCAAGAGTACAGTCACAGGAGTATCCAAACTCGTTACGTAATAGCTACACTTGGTTTACCAAGCCTGAAAATCCGTAGTGACAGGCGAAAAGGGGAAATTAATTTTAGACTTTGTCGACTTTCACTGAAAATTTGCTATTCAGTGAATTCTGACATAAACCAGTAATGAGAATATTTATGCAGCTAGGTAGCTTTAACGTTGATCTTTATCAACTATGGCTGTGCAAAATGTTGCTTTGACTGCCAAGTGTAGATTGATGCACTACTAGGGAAAACTGAAAAAGTTTTTTAGGTCTAAATATGTAAGCGCATCAGTTTTATCAATGTTCTTTCCAAATGTAATACTTCTGCATTAAAACAGCTTTCGTGTCCAACATCAGCTCGTATATATGATTCCACATGTTAATCGATTCAGACCCCGTAAAAAAAATTTTTTTTTCAATTTTTTTTTAATTTTTTTGCCTTCCCTGTAAACTGCGTGGTCCAATGACCAATTTTTGTTTTCCTTTGGTTAATTGGTCAGTAAACTGTACTTTTGTTCTTTGTTGTGAATAGTTCATATTACTGCAGGCGAACACAGCACCCACAGCTCACTGGATGTAATAAAAAAAAAAGTGCAATGGTGTTTTCAAGGGATTCCCTGGCAAACAATATTAAACGCCACAAGGTCACTTCCGGCTGCAAGGAAGTATTACGACGACAATGGCAAATAGCCTTAACATGCTTCACAAGTTTTCTGGATTCTCAGCATTGTAAGCGGTGACTATAGGAATTCAATACAACAATATGTTTAGACGAGATACAGCATTGTCGTTAGGGTAGTTTAAAACACTGTTTTGCAGAGGGCTAATAACAGCGGTTTTCGCTAACTTTGACACTTTTCAACGATCGCATTTATGTTTCAGTAACCAAATATATAAATGGGCATCAGAATAACTCATTCGTTTCCGTCCTAACAATAATGTTTACGTTGAAGTATTCCATTTATGTTTTGTTTAATTAGAGTAGACCTAACTGCTTGCAACGAGATCCATGTGATAACTAAGGAGGCCCTGTAAGTACAGTGCGCATCAAAAACGTGTTATTTGAAACATCTGAAACCATAATATAAAGCCGGTCTGAGAGGGTTGTAGGTATGTTTGGGATAAAAATGGACCAATTTGGAGTCTGGGATAGCGTAGTAAGTAAATAACTTGACAGGAAGCCTAGACATATGAAAAAGAGTAAAATTAATTTGTAGAAACTTGTGAAATTCACTTTATTATTTGGTTACATATTATACTTCGAGCACTTGCACATTTGAGCTACGTTTGTTACTGTAATTAATGTTATTTGTTGGGACACCCGATTTTCGAGAAAATATTTCATTACCAGTTGTATTCCATAAAACCTTAGCTCAGATCCCCTTTTGTGATTGGATGATTTACGTGTTGCGCGTCTTAAACGTGCCTGCCACGAATCACAGACGTACAGTGCCGGCGTAACCGAATTCTGATTGGCCAGTTAGGCCAGAAAATATCTTCTCACGAAAACGCGTGGCCAATAATCACAAGGAAACTGCTGACACGCCTGTAGGGTGTTGAAGTCTAGAGTGCGCGAAAATCTTTTCGCGAAATTCGGGTGTCTCTATTTATTTGACACGCCCTGGGTAGCTCAGCGCCAGCGAATAAACACTTCATAATGTCGTGTGCACGAATCACGTGTTGTCTTGTCAAAACGGGGAAGACTCCAAGCCTAGGCAGCAGCCGGTGAACAAATGACGTCGGCTTGACTATACAGGTTGTATCTAAACTATTGTAACACACTGGCATCAAAACAAGCAGAAATGTCCCTATGAAATACGTCCTACAACGCGTTGGTATTGAGTTAAATGGCGTGCATTGGCCACGTCACAGGCGATGCTCGAAGTGTCCGCCATGGGCAGCAATGCGTTCGCGGCAACGTCTCATCGTGGACAGGCGAAGCCGCTCCAAGCTTCCTGGGTCATGTCGAACACCTGCACGGGCGTCATTGACACGCTCTTCCAAGACGTCGAAGTCGTGGACCGGCGTAGCGCACACCACGCTTTACACGTGTCCCAGCAGTTAATAAATAGTTCAGTGGATTGAGGTTAGGAGACCGGGCAGGCCAGTTCACTGGACCGCGACGCCCGATCCAACTTAACAACACATTAAGTGGTGACATTGATATGTGATACCACAATGCGAAACGCCCGTGACTCAGTAGCAACGCTTTGTGGGACGTATGCTCATAGGATCATTTTTGATTGTTTTCATCCCAATAATCACATCCCGAAGTTTGTTACAATAATTTAGATACACTATATATACAGCATTGTCGGTCCTAGCTTGATGTCTAATAATACCGTGAATTCTGCAGGTTCTTATTAATTAGTTATTATTGCCACTATTATCATAACGAATGGCACACGTAGTACTTTTCAGTGGTGTTTAATTACATGTCAGCTAGACGCTTCATGTATTTTTAATTCATCTTCTGTAGTGCACGGCAAGGTAACAAGTTAATTTCCTTTCCTTGCGATTTCTCTTTATTTCCTTTTCACTTTACTTTTTGGTCTAGCCCGAAAAATAAATGGTGCGAGGTGGCTGTGATCAAAATGAGATTATTTTAATTACCTGGCGCAGAGTTATACTACAGCGAATTTACTGACGATATCCTGTGCCCCAATTTGTTTTGGAAAGAAATGAGAATGAAAATTTCCCAGAAAGGAAGTTCGGAGTTAAAACTGTAGCGGAGTGCCCGTGGAAAGAATGAAGATTGAAGAGGAAGAGAGAGCAATTTAAATAACCTCCACGTAAAATTCATGTAGAGAATAAAAAAATAAAAAAATTAAATTAAAAAAATTGAAAATTCGTAGGTATGAGAAAAAAGTTATTTTTTTACTAAGTAGAATATTTTTAATTTTACATAGTAACAATTGACACTTAATATTTTGTCTTAGATACTGACGTAAAGTTTCAGTATCACTATAGATAGTGACTTTAAACTTTGTCGTTATTTGCATGCGTTACCGGATGGTGTAATCCCACATTTGGGCACAGAATAGTCTAGTAGGCCTACATAGAAACGGTGCCACTGACGTAGGCGTAATGAGTCACTGATTGGCTCCGCCATGCTGCGTGAGGTTTTCTATTGGTTCCTCTGGCCTTCAGGATGTTTAACTACGGGTGCTGATTGGCAGGTGACTCTGCGACTAGTTTCCAGTGTGCGAGGCCATCTTTGGTGCGTACGGTCGGAGTTAAGGGATACACACGCAGCGTTCTGGTTTCAGTATGTAGTCAATTTACGGTTACTTCGAAACTTGTCTGAAGCCCTGTTAAAGTTCTTCTTCCAAGATATTCCTCCGCCTCATGCAAACAAACCTTAGAAAATCACATCAGAGGACCAACGCACCAGATGCGAGCGTACGCAGTGTAGTAATATTTTGCATAAGAACTATTTCATACTAGGCGTTACCAACACACCTATTTTGTCCCTATTAATATCCACATTATTTTAAAACGTAAATGTTATAACGTATCGCTAAAGTATGTGCGAAAGTTAAATTTAACCAAAAACAAGGTACTTTTATGTTAGCACAAGTATGATAGGCTTGTGATTCTCGACATATTTAGGAAACAAACAAACACGCCATACGTGGAGTGTTTTTTTTTCAGAAGTATAATTCAAAAAGTACGAAGAAACCTTGAATAGACGATACTTGTCATTCTGTGGCTTAGCTGTTCACCGNCAGAAGTATAATTCAAAAAGTACGAAGAAACCTTGAATAGACGATACTTGTCATTCTGTGGCTTAGCTGTTCACCGTGGTGTTAATGTGTCAAGAGTTCTCATCGCCTCAGTCAAACTCGGAGAAAATCTCACGCAGACGACAGCCAGTAAAGAAAGTCAGTAAAAAGCGCTCAACAATTTTTTTTGCTAAAATATTGTACCTCTCTCATTGTGTTTTTTTTTTCTCTTTCCGGCCAGAAACGCAACACGGCTAACTAAACTGGCGAGTTGACATGCAATAAATTACCCATTTCTCTCAATCTCTTCCGCTTGGGCTATACGTTCGCAACGGATGATCTTTGTTTTGCTGCCTCTGGATTGGATACTCATTCATTCCATTTCCCCTGCTATTCCCACCAGTAAAAGAGGACTCACTAGTTAATTGCAAGAAGTTTTTAATTGCTGTGTAAAGGGAGGTTTAATCGAATGATAGTTTTCTTATTAACATAAAATATGACGTCGCTTTATCTTACGTGGTCACGTGGTTTAATTAGGGGTCGATTTTTTTCCTTGCCTCTTGATCTCTGAAGTATGAAAACAAGATTCCACTACCATTTAACGGCACGGGCTCGTTGTGCAACATTATATAAATTACTGTAGTTTTATGTCTGAAAAACCCACATTCATTGTAGTCATCTTGATCCTGATTAATTTACGACTCCATCACGAATCGTTCACTCAAATACGGTTAAATATAATTTGATTTTCGTTTTGCCAGTCGTGTGATTTTCACTTGTTCGCATTCAACTTTCGACCACTTGGAGCAATTTTATTGTTTTAACTTGAGATTGTACAGGCTCAGTGTTTGATTTGGTTATCTTTGGAAACTAGCAGTTTTATTTTATTAGATGCATACTTGCGTATTTGTAGTTATTGTAACTGATGTTCAGCGTTCATATCATACACTTTAAAACTTGTTCCTTTCCAGTGTTCACGTTATAATTATACATTTTTGCACTTGTAAAATTTGTCTATTACTTTGAACGTACGCTGCAAACAAGTAAAAAATGTTCAACCAAATCTTCACCTTTATACTTTCTAAATAATATTTGTTCCAAATCCCATTTCCACAGCTGTGCTGCCTATCTATAAAAGAAATTGGTTACTGCGAGCTGCTCAAGATTTCCTATTGGCTGGATGGACTGCCGCCAGGCAAGTTAAGATGCAAGGTGCTGATCGACGAACGGCGTTGCGTCGTGTTGATGGCGAGTGACGCCATTTTGCCGGCGTGTGCAGAAATAGTTTGCGAAAGAAGCGTCTGTTTCACCTCTGTATGCTTAATTACTCTGTGATAATGGGCAAGCACTGGCACATCCTACAAGAGCGGCTAGAGTTATATTAGGAATCTCTGAAGGCAACCCTTACTGGCAATTGGGTTAGAGGAANCACATCCTACAAGAGCGGCTAGAGTTATATTAGGAATCTCTGAAGGCAACCCTTACTGGCAATTGGGTTAGAGGAAATTCCAGGGTCCTGTACCTAAAAAGGGTTTCTTGTATTCGAATCCCAGATAGAGAGTCACGAAGCATTAACGACACCGACACCGACACCTGTCGAGAAATAATTCGAACATTTCAAAGAAATGCCGCTTCGGAGCTGAAAGCACGCAGGCCACAAGGTGGGTTTTCGCAGAGGAGGGTAGAAACCAACTTTGTTGCTTTTATTATTATCCCGTCAAGCATGCGTGGCAGTGCGGTAGCTTGCGTGATTCGTATTCGGAAGGTCGTGTGCTCTATCCCGATCGACCACGGTCCTCGTGCTTACTTTACCACTCTCATTTCTGGTAAAAAATGTTGTTTTTGTACCTTAATGAACGCTTTCTAATTTCTCTAGCCAGAAAAAACATCAAGCTTAAATTAGCTCAAAGCTCTTCGTCGGCATTCGAACAGAATACGTGTTTTTTTTTTTTTTTTTTT